>RJWJ010042044.1:0-13152 GCA_004363605.1 Indri indri | reverse complement strand
ATTTTAGGTAAGCCCTGTCTATGCCTATTTTGTTAAGCATTCTTATCATAAAAGGGTGTTGAATTTTGTCAAATGCCTCCTCTGCGTTGATTGAGAGTATCATATAGTTTTTGCTTTTGCTTCTGTTTATGTGGTGAATTACATTTATAGATTTGCATATGTTGAACCATCCCTGCATCTCTGGAATGAAGCCCACTTGGTCATGGTGGATTATTTTCTTAATAAGCACCTGGATTTGGTTAGCTAGAATTTTGTTGAGAATTTTTACATCTATATTCATAAGCAAAATTGGTCTGTAGCTTTCTTTTTTTGATGCTTCCTTTCCTGGTTTTGGTGTCAGAGTTATGTTGGCTTCATAAAACGTGTTGGGGAGGAGTCCATCCTTCTCGATGTTGTGGAATAATTTCTGCAGGATGGGCGCCAGTTCTTCTTTGTAGGTGTGGTAAAATTCGGGTGTGAAACCGTCTGGTCCGGGACTTTTCTTTTTTGGAATGTTTTTCTTAAAGATTCCATCTCTTTGTTGATATCTATTTGACCTTAAATGCCATACCCCTTTTTTCCTAGATATTTTAACATAGTGATAATTATTTTAAATTCCTTTTCTGATAAACCTAACATATGAATCATTTTTTATTTAGGTTCTGATGACCATATTATATATTTAGAATCTATTCTTTGTTTTGCATTTTAATAAGCCTCATATTTTACTTCATTTAAAAATTTCTTTGGAATTTCAGACATAATTTATATGACATGAGACACGGAGGTCACTTTATTTCTGCTGGAAGAAAAACATGAGTTTTCTCATTCTTGGCTTTTATGGGATAAGGATTTTCATTTATCTATTTTGTTAATGTTGACATGTTTAAATTTTATTGTTGCTATGGTTACCAGAGTGAATTTTATTGTTGGAATGGGCAGCGAAGTATTAAAATTCCTTTAGTGAAAACTTTTTCTGTCTCCTCTTTGGCTTTGTCTCTTTCCTTAGTGTTTCTTCCCAATGAGAATCAATTCCTTGCAGCTCTCTGCTGTGTTCCCAGCAAATTTTGCTCAAAGCTTGTCAGAACCATTAAAAGGGAGGTGGTAGACAGTTTAGTTCTCTGACATTTTCATTAACCTTCACACTGAGGCATGTATCCTGGGCTTCAGGAGCCTGGCTTTCAAAAGAATTTCTTTCCATATTCCAGTGCCGAATCACCTTTCTCCCCTTCCTGGTTTCCTCCCCGCTGCTGTCTTTAAAGGTTTGCATCCCTTTCCCTCTCTGATTAAGGCTTTGTTACTTAGAAGAGAGAAGGTGGCTTAGGTTGACATCCAGTCTCTCTCCCTTTCCTTGAGCTTCAAATAGGATTTTACCAGGTTTCTCCAGGTACATAGTTTGATAAATAACCCCCTTCATATTAATCCTTTGCATCTCTCTAAGAGAGACAAGGAAAATGAATCTAGGCAAGTTTTTTTTTTCAGTGACTTCTTTTACCTTCTCTCAGCCATCACTCTAAGGGTAGCTTTCCCTGCATTCTCTCTAATCCTCCCCCTTGAGAGCCTATTAGGGTTTCTGGAGAAAAAACCTAAAAGATAACAAGAATTACCTTATGACTGTGGTCCCTCAGAGCTTAACATTCTCACAATAGCCAACACTCAGTTTCCAGCAGTTCATAAAAAAATCTAGTTTAGTCTTCCTAATGGCTTACATTTCTTCCAATGTGTGTGCCTCAGGTAGATAGATACTAGGTCCTGTTTCTCCATTCATGTACCTGTCTCTATATTTGGGGATGACAGTTTTTCCTGTGACCTCATTTTCTAAAGGCCCCAAGCAAATCATTGATTTTTAGTTAGTCCATTTTTTTTTCTGGTTGTTATTAGGGTCAGAGCAATATCTTTCCAGCTTCCTATATCTCCAGGTTGAAAAGAGAAGTTAGATTTTCTTTAATTCCAAAGAAATAATGATTTGTAGTTTATAAAATACCAGTTGGAAGTCCCAGAAGACCTTTCATAAATTCAGTGACATTATAAAGTCTGTGTTTTTAAAACACCTCTCTGGATAGTATTTGAATGAGTCAGTGATAGAAGTCAGAAGTTTAAGCGCAAGAGAATTGCACTGTTCATGTTGAGAGATGGTAGTTTGGAAGGAATAGTAGTGGGAAAAGTTGGTTTGGAGCAATTGATACATATTAGAAAGATTTGTGATAAATTTTGGAAACAAAATGTAAGAATATCTTGGAAACAAAATGTAAGAATATCTTTCTGATAGATCATCTATGAAGAGTGAAAAAGAACAGGGGGCAAAGAAGACTCCCAGTTTTCTGCTACTAAATTTCTACTGTTTGTGAAGATGGGTAAGTCTGGAGCAGTAGACTTGGGATGCATGGTATAATTATTCCCTTTGCCAAATATTTTTGGATCCATTGCTTCCACACAGGAGATAGAACTATATTCCCTAATCCTCCTGCGGTTGGTTGGAAAAAGCAGAGGTAGTATTTCCAGGACCAGGACATTTAATTGTCAATAAAAAAACACTCTAGAGCTGTCCTTTTTCATAGGAACAGCCGTTAGCAAAATTTAAGATATGTTTGAGGTTATATCTGTCATTCCTTTTTATCTTTTTTTCTATCTTCTTATTCTTTTTCTGTTTTGTTTTGCTTTGTGAAATACATACTTATTGACTATAGTTTGCATTTTCGAATGATTTTCTTTCAATGATTTTGAAATTACACTTTATTTTTAGTAATTATAAATTTGTTTTATTTTTAACTTATAATTTTGTGATTGTCAATATCAAAACTGGATCCACTATTTTGTCTCAACATGTACTAAAAGAAGGGATTTACTTTTTAGATAACTCTTCACACTACCTAGTAGTTAGTTTACTCTTATTTATGAAAAAATAATATCTTTACATTCTTTAATACCACCTTAAAGAAGAACCCTTTATTTTTTAATATATATATATATATATGTTTGTGCATATATGTATTCTAAATATAATATATTTGGAAGCTTAGTATAGTCTATTTTTCACATTTAACTTATTTGAATTTTATGGTGCTATATGTAAAAAAGAAAACCTTTACTTTTAATTCCAGGTTTATTCATGACTTAATTGTTTCGATTGTATTGGTACTTTACTCAAAAACTATATATATATGTGCACACAATTATATATTATTGTCTAATATTTATGCTATTATATTTGTATATATGTTCGTATTTATATATATAATTTGAGACTCTGAATATCTGTGCAGGTATTTTGGTTCTCTTCAACATGAATAACAACCTGACTCAATACAGACTTAGGGAATTTACAGATTTTTTTTTTTTTTTTTTTTTTTTGAGACAGAGTCTCACTCTGTCACCTGGGCTCCAATGCCATGGCGTCAGCCTAGCTCACAGCAACCTCAAACTGCTGCCTCAAGCGATTCTCCTGCTGCCTCAGCCTCCCAAGTAGCTGGGACTACAGGCGCACGCCACCACACCTGGCTAATTTTGCTGTTTTTAGTAGAGACTGGGTCTTGCTCTTTGCTCAGGCTGGTCGCCAACTCCTGTTGATTCGTCTCACCAGGCTAGTGTCAGCCTGAGAATCTTGACCGCTCACCCCAAGCGCTAGTTCTCCAGGCGCGGGTGGCTGCCATTTTTGGGATCCCAGGCCTGGAGATGCTGTGGTGCATGGCAGTTTCAGGTAACGTTCCTCCCCAGCCCAGGGACTTTTACGCTGCCCACGATGGACCACCCTTGGAGGTAGGGAGAAGCGAGATAACCTGCTTTCTCTCTGCGGCATTGGTGCTGAAAAATGGTGGCTTGTTGAAGCAATATTCTTTCAGCTGTTATTTATGTAAAACAGGTTTATTCTGTTCAGTTATCAAAGTAAAAGCATATTAGTTATTTCTCAATCTCAAAACATATGGCATAAAATTCGCCTTAGATTTTGACAATGTAAGGCTTCACATTGCAGAATTATTTAGTTTTACATATTTTGTGTTTATTCATTAATATTTTATAGAAGAAGTAAGTAGAGTTTACATTAGTGATAGCTAGCCAAATTCTGTTTTAGCTAGGTTTTTTGTATACTGTTAAAGAAAGCAAGGAGGA
The DNA here is from genome assembly GCA_004363605.1 of Indri indri. NCBI lineage: Eukaryota > Metazoa > Chordata > Mammalia > Primates > Indriidae > Indri > Indri indri. The sequence goes on along the minus strand of RJWJ010042044.1, from coordinate 9,066 downwards.
AATGTGTAGGCAAATTACTGTTTCCTATTTGCGTGAACCATTTAAACTAAATAATTTTACCATTATGGGTTCAGTCGTGTGATTGTAGTATTTAGTTCTGTAGTCAAACATATTTCCATGAAGTTATAATGGGATTTATCTAATTCATCACAATCATTTAAAATCTGTTATTAATATCAATTTCTTAGCAACTTTACTTGGTATGATGTCATCTTCTAATTTAAAGGACAGTTTGACATCATTTTTTTGCTATTAGACTTCTGGTAACATACATAAGTAACAACTCTTGGTTCAACTATTTTGATACCTTTTAAATATATTGCCTGAGTTTGACAGGGTCATTGATTACTACCATTTGGCTGTGACCTTCCTGTATACATTCTACAATTTATCACGAATGTTGATGAGAATACCATGTGAGATGATATCAAAAGGTCCTAGTAAAATACAGATTTATTAGATTTTTTCTTTTTCCTTATCTAAGAAGTCTGTCATCCTGTCACCTTGCATGAGCGATGCTTTCAAGTTGAATGAATTTGAGATAGAAAGAACAAATATGCTGCCACTTACCATTCCTTCTAAAAGCTTGACTAATGCTTAATGCCAAATGTAGTGGAAGGATTGCTGACATGAACTATTTTCACCTTGTGAAATTTAATTCTTCCTTTTTTTTTTTGCCTTTAGTGGAGATTGAGAATGAAATCTTCACCTATAGGGTACAAAATTTACAGTTCCCTAAGCAAAAGGTGGTGGCCATAAATTTTTTTCTCATTACTCTCTGTTCCAATATCCTGGTCACTTACATCTGTGAATGCATTATGCTTCCAGTATGACACATATTGGTTTTCTTGTTTGACAGCTACCACTGACAGATGAGGACAATCTGGAGATCATTCAAGGGCTGATGCCCTTGGGTGAGGCTGAGAGGTAGATGGCTTGCAGTATATGGAAATTGTTTTATATTTGTATTGGAGACCATGGAAACAATCACTCCCCTAAATTTGTAAATATCCCATTTTCCACCATTGTAATGGACAACCTAATAATTAATATAACATAGACTTTAACAGCACACCTAACATATATAAAAAAACAGTGCTCTAATTTTTTCATTACTCTATCTTCACCCAAGTTAGATATTTTCATGGCTTACCAAATCAAACACAGAAGAGGCTATTTATTGCCAAAAATCTGATTGGAAAATTTATTTGAAAATACTATTGGCAATACATAGCAATGCATAGTCTGAGGACACCATTGGGGGAAAAATAAAAGGTAAATTCCTGTATTTAAATGCATTATTTTGGAAAATGTTCAAGTGAAGAAAATATATGAGTATTTGTTATCTCAGAATAACACAGATGTCTTCATTGATGACTTCCTTTGTTTTTTTTTAATATAGCTTTATCACATTGCAATAATGTTTTTTTCTTTAAAACATGCCTAATTCATATTTTTCCAATTTACACACACTCCTTGTTATTTCTTCCTTGTTTTAAAACCCTATTAGATCCATTTTGAACATTTTTTCTTATGTGACCATTTTTGTAACAAAATTTTTTATTTTAGTTACAATTAATCCAATATTATTTGTATTGTTCTTAACTAAATATGTATGTTTACATGTACATGTGCAAGAAGCTATGGTATTTTATTAATTTGTAGTATCACTGGGAAAAGAATTATTCATATTCTCCAAACTTCCAAAAGAAAGATTGAAAGCTTTTGGCCATAAATTATGAATTCTGAATTTTAATTTTTATGTAGTCATGTTAAAATCATGACTATGGGTTTTATAACTTTTTTGCTCAATTTTTTGCCTAAAAATAAATGTGTAAATAGAAGAATTAGTATGTGGAAACATGTTAATAGTGATTTTAAAGAGAATGGTAAGAGAGGTTTATAAATAAGCAAATCAAAGAATATGTATTAGGTCATTATATATGAAATGTCCGATTTTGAATCAGAAGTGTAGTTTATTGTAGCTTAAACAAGAAGCAGTGCAATTAATCAAAGTATGCCACTAAAGTATTAACACAGTTTTACCATCTTAACAGTAGCTTGAATATACCAGCAGCAAAGAAGCCTGGAGAGCGAGTGGTGATGAAATTACAAAAGGCATTTTCCACAGCGTGTTGAGAATTGAATATTTCCTCAAAGGAAGTGGTCCAAAGCCTGGAGAAAGTGGTAGTCAGTTGGTGCAAGGTCTGGTGAATATGGTGGATGACAGAGAGCTTCCAAGTCCAGACTCTGTAGTTTGAGCAGCATTGTTTGTGTGACATGTGGTCAAGCATTGTCTTGCAAGAGGATTGGCCTGCCTCTAGTGACCAATCTCGGCTGCTTCATCACAAGGATCCTCATCATTTCATCCAGTTGATTGCAATAGAAATCTACTGTAATTGATTGACCAGGTTTAGTGAAGCTGTAGCAGATAATAACAGCGCTAGACCACCAAACAGACACCATTAGCTTTTTTTTTCTTGATGAATATTCAGTTTTGGATCGTGTTTCGGCACTTCTTCATCTAACCATTGTGCAGAACACTTGCAATTGTCAAAAAGAAGCCATTTTTCATCACATGTCACAATATGGTGTAGAAATGGTGTACCTTTATTTCATGACAACAAAGAAAGGCAAGCTTTGAGACAATTTTTCTTCTGACACTCATTTAATTCATGTGGAATGCTTCTATCCAGCTTCTTTACCTTTCTGATTTCTTTCGAATGGTCCAATATTGTTTGAAAAGTAATGTCAAACCTTGCTGCTAATTCACACATAGTTTGAGATGAATTTGCTTTCACTATAGCTTTCAGTTCATCATTATCCGCCTTGGTCTCAGGTCACCCGCATGGCTCATTTTCAAGATTAAAATCACCAGAACTTCTCAAACCATCGACGTACGGTGTGTTCATTAGCCATATCTTGCCAAAATACTTTGTTGACATTTTGAGCTGTCTGTGCTGCTTTGATTCCATGATTGAATGAACACAAATTGTTGACTTATCCGTGGTTTCACAAAAATTGCTCTAAAAATAAGGTAAAATATAATTGTAAGCCAAACCATGCATTTGAAAGAATGAGGATATACCTTCACAATAAAAATAAAAAAGAAGTGTCAAAGTGAAATGTCAGAGATAGCAATTGTCTAGCTTAGTACTTAAAGAAATCAGACATTTCATAATTCAAACTAAGTGTCCATATCAAGAAACATGTTTTTGTTGTAGGTAATAGTTATTATACTAATGTTCACAGAAAGAACAAGATACAGCATTTCATTACAAATACTTTTTCCTGTGTAGCATAAGCTTCGAATTATAGAAAATGCTACCCAGTTAAAATTCATATTGCTAGAATTGAAAGAAAAAAAAAATAACTTGGGCCAAATTCTGGTATGGAATTGGGATTTGTGGATAAGTAACAGTATTTAAGTATAAATTTTTATATCAATTATAATTTCAAAAAAGTACATTTAATGAAGATACCTGTTTATCTACAGAGGTCTAGGAATAAAATTACTACTAGTTAATTATTACTGGTTGGCGATACATCAACTCAGACTGTAGCTCAGTAGGAATAACAAAGTTCAAGTAAAACAAAAAAAAAAAAAAACCCCATTTTGCATCAAATAAGAGGAACGAATCAAATTTAAGAAGTTTATCACAATTCAGATTGCAGATTGGTTGAGTTTTTCATGTTGAAGATTTTCAACTCTGGAGTTTGAAATAATAAGACCAGTCAAGAACTGTCAGTTCTTGGTTTTTGTTTTGGTAGGTATGCTCTCTATCACTATTAATAAGATAATGAAAACCAACAATAGTCAACTATTTTGTTTAAAAAGACATTGTTTCTGTTATCTTTCCTGATAAAGATTTTGAGGAAGTTTTTATGAAAGGGATGTTTCCTTTCCTCAGCAGAATCCCCTATCTGATATCTACAACAGTGAGCAAAATAAAATTGAACTTTGGAAACATTGTTCATCATGAAACGTTTTACAAAGTATGTAATTATATGCCAAAAGCTACTGTAATTATACACCAAAAGTTACAGTTAAGAAAACTGGATCCCAAAACATATTTAACAAAATTGAATAAAGGCATAAAATTGATACATACAGATTACTGATATCTTCTAAATATTTTGAATTATAGTTCATTATTAAATAAATAACAGCATAATGTTCACTTTGACTTTGTAATGTGACATATGAAAGGATGACTTTCATAACTAAGGGACATCACTCAATGAAAGATACTCTGTTCACAAACCACATACATTTTCAGCACATTGTTTTGTTAATGTGAAAAAAGAGTGTTCTAGGCCTTTTCAGACGGAGAAAAAAATTTAACAGTCTCTACTGTGTTTGATGCAGTTCGTGGGGCTCTTTGGTAATTATGAATAATATATGAGTCACATAGATCCTTAAAGAATATTTTTCTAAGAAAAGTCAAATGAGGTAAAGTTAATTGTCATAAAATACAAGATCAGAGAACAGAGCAAAAAAAAATCAAGAAAATTAAACATATTGATAGTATTGAAATGATTCTATCCTCAGTCATCAAAAAATAAATTTTAATAATTGATAACATAAATAGGCTAAAAATTAGTTTTTAATAAAACACCCTTTTTATAAAATCAATACTGAAGTATATAGAACTACATGTATTACTAAGGTTATTATATATAAATATTAAAATGAGTTGAAAAATCATACTAGAAGCCAAAGCTTGGGAAATACATTTTTGCTTGTCTTAATTAGCTTCTGTATAATGTATTTTCTACAAGAAAAAAATTATAGTTATTATTAAGAAAAAGACAAACTCCCATAGAAGAGTAATATGAAATAAAAATGGGCGAGGAATTCCGGGTCTGATAGAGGAACCAAGAGATTACACTCTAAGGAACTGCAAGAATTATCTATCAAGTACCAGCAGGAGACACGCGATTACCAATGAGATTGGATTTTGAGACTTTTTTGATCACAAAGGCTGGAAAATAGTACCAACTGAGCAAGAATTCCTTGACTTAGGGATACTGTCCTAGGACATGGGATTTAAAACTTGGAAAAGACTCCAGGAGATGGGAAAAACTTGCTGCTAAGGAGGCTCTTATGAGCCTGGTGGAAGCCAGAGCCTGTATTGAGCAAAGTGGAAATGTCCACATTGCCCTGGATCATGGTACAGGAAGGGAAGAGTAGGCCCCTTTCCACGGGATCCACAGGCCTTTTCACATAGCATGCTATCTAGAAATAACTGATCTGATAGAACATTGAAAGGACCCATAGAAGGCAGAGCTGATGTGCCATTTCAGAGGAAATATTAATAGTCTGTAAGGAAGTGGCTTACTATATACCAAATTAAAGACATCTATTTATGTGAGAGGTCTGGTTTCTCTACATGTTTGCCAATATTTGGTGTTGTCACTTTCTTTATAGCCACGCTGATGCATGTGTGTGATATCTTATGGTTTTAATTTGAATTTCCCTGACGGTTAATGTTGAATATCTTTTCATGTGCTTATTTGTTATACATATTCTATTTGGTGAAATATCTCTCTGTGTCTTTCACTTATTTCCTAATTTGGTTGTTTATTTTTTTACTGTTGTGCTTTGAAAGTTCTTTATATATTCAAAATATTAATCCTTTTTCAGGAATGGTGTTACCATAAATTTTCCCAAAATCTGTAACTAATCATTTTTATATCTTAAAATTTTTTGAAAGAAATATATTTTAATTTTGATAAAGTGCAATTCATCTATTTTTTTTTGTTTTACAAATTGTACCTTTGATTTCTAGCCTAAGAATTCTTTTCTTATAAGTAGATCCTTAAAGTTTTCTCCTATGTTTATTGCTAAAAATTTTATAGTTTTATATATTATATCTAAGTCCATGATCTATTTTGAACTACTTTTTGTATAAAGTGTAAGATAGGTCAAGGTTCATTTTTTGCCTAAGATTATAAAGGGTGTCTTTTCTCTATTGAATAGCTTTTGCGCTTTTGTGAAAAATCAATTGGGTTTACCTGTAGGGGACTATTTCTAGGTTCTCTATTTTATTCCTTTGAACTATGTGTCTATACCCCTGTTAATACCAGAGAGTTTTGATTACTATAGCTACATACTAAATCTAACAGACCAATAACTATTTTTTTCAAATTGTTTAGATACTCTGGCTCCTTTGTCTTTTGATATACATTTTCAAATAGTATTTTCTATATATACCAAAATCTTGCTGGAAATGTGATAGAAATTACATTAAAGCATATATTAACTAAGGGAGAATTGGCATTTTCACTGTATAGAATATTCTTATATATTAACATAGTATCTCTCGTCATTTAGTTAGGACTTCTTTGATGTCTTTCATCAGTGTTTTCAACATATAAGTCCTGTGTGTTTTACTACATTTGTACCTGAATACTTCATTTTTGAGCAATGGTAAATGGTATTATAATTTTATTGTATCCATGTGTGCATTGCTAGTATATACATATATAGTTTATTTTTGTATGTTTGTCTTTTATTTTGTGGCCTTGCTGAATTCACTTATTTTCTTGTAGGAGACATTTTTTTTTTCAATATTCCTTGAAATTTCCTACATAGATAATCATACCATCTACAAAGAGGAAAAGTTTTATTTCGTCTTTTCCAATGTATATGACTTTTATGTTCCATTTTCCTCTTATTGTACTAGTTATATATTCTAGTCTAATGTTGAATAAATACTAAAATTGAACATCTTTGCCTTGTTCTTGATTTTAGGGAGAAGGCATTCAGTCTTTCATCATTAAGTATAATGTTTGATACATATTTTTTTGTCAATGATCTTTATCAAGTTAGGAAGTTTTTCTTTATTCTGTTTGTTTTTTTTTTTTTTCCCCCTGGGAGATATTATCAAGAATGGGTGTTGAAATTTGTCAAATATTTTTTTGCCTTAATTCATATAAACATGTGCAATTTCCTATTTAGCCTACTATTATTGTGGATGACATTGATTGGTTTTTAAATACAAAACAGTCTTATATGCTTGGAATAAATGACAATTGTTTATGTTCTCTAATTATTTTTACGTATTGCCAAATTATATATTAGCATTAATGTTAAACATTTTTGTGTGTGTATTCATGAGGGGTATTATTGCGTTGTTTCTTTCCCTCCTTCCTTCCTTCTCTCCTTCCTTCCCCCTCCTCCCTTTTCCTTTCTCTCTTTCTTTCTTTCTTGGTACAGCCCATAACTGGTTCTGGAATCAGGGTTATTTTCTGAAATAGATTTATAGAATTGTTGTATAACTCCTCCTTAAATGTTTCCTAGAATTCTCCAGTGAAAAAATCTGAGCTTGCTACTTTCTTGGACATATAAAATTATAAATTCAATGTCTTTAATAGTTATTCAAATAAAGTATTTTATAATGTTCAAATGAGGGTAGTATGAAATTTTTAAAGAATTGTCCTATTTCAGCTGTCATTCAATTCATATGTTTAAAATTGTTTACAGTATTCTCTCATTATTTCTTTAATATTTACAGCTGTAGTAATAGCCCCTATTTCATTCCTGATATTAGTAATTTGGTATTTTCTACTTTTTTTGTCAGTTTCACCAGAGATTTGTCAATTATATTAATATTAATCTTTTAAAAGGACAGTCTCTTTGTTTCATTGATTTTTTTTATTGTTTTTCTGTCCTTAATTTCATTAATTTTTGCTAACATTTTTCATTTCCTTCCTTCTGTTTGTTTTGCTTTTAAATTTTTCTTCCTTTTCTGGGGTTTTGATTTGAGAACCTACTTTATTTATTTGAGAATTTATTTGCATTTGTTACTGTAAATGTCTGTTTCATCATTGCTTTGTCTGTGTAGCTATATTCCACAAATTTTGATATTTTGTATTTTTATTTTCATTCAGTTCAATGTGTTTTTAAAATTTTCTTTGAGACTTTTTTTCTGACCCACTGTCGTAATTGTGTGGTTTATTTTCCAAGTATTTGAAGATTATTATGTTATTTGTTGATTTCTGGTTGATTTAATTTAGGGTGGAGAATACATTTTGTATTTTTCCATTTCCTTTATATTCATTCAAGTTTATTTTATGCCCTAAGACACAATCCATCTTGGTACATATTCTTGTTACACTTAAATTAGGGTACATTTTGTTATTATTAAGTGTAGTGTTCTATATGTGTCAATTAGATCCTATTGATTGATATTGTTTTTAAGTTCTATATTTCTTCTCGTTATGTTATATGATCAACTGATTATTTTATGAAGTGTCAAGAGATAGGTGTTAAAGTAATTGATCATAATTGAGAATTTGCTATATCTTCTTTCAGCCCTATCAGCTTTTGCTTCACATATGTTACAACTCTTTTTGTGTCATGTACATACATATTTAAAATTATTTTGATTCTTGGTGAGTTGACTTTTTTACAGGTATCTATCTATCCAACCATCCATCTTTTAATTTTCTCTGATCTACTCTAATGTTAATAAAGCCAATCCCCATTTCTATGATACAGATGTGCATGTTATACATGATGTATCTTTTTCTTTCTCTTTCCTTTCAACTTGCCTATATTGTTATATTTATTTTTTTATTGTTGTTGACAGCATAGAGTTGGATATTTCTTTTTAATCTGCTTTGCAAGTCTTTGTCTTTTAGTTAGTGTATTTAGAACATTTATGTATAATAAAATTATTGATGTATTGGGGTTATATCTTACATTTTAAGTTTTATTTTCTGTTTATTCTCTTTTTTAAATTTTTTCTCTTCACTTTCCTTTTTTGTGGGTTACTTAAACATTTATTAGAATTTCATTTTCATTTTTCTGTGATGTTTGTGTAAAATTATTTTGCTAATTATTCAAGGTATTACATTATAAGTACATAACATCACAGTCTGCTAGTGTCATCATTTTACCAGTTTCAGTAAATTTAGATACCTTATGCTTTACATCCCTTTACCTTCCCTCAGATTTATAATTTTCTTAAATGTTTCTCCTGCATATGATACATTTAATATTATATCAGTGTTATAATTTAAGTTTTAATCTTCAAAAATGATTTCAAAAACTCCAGA
>RJWJ010042043.1:0-13226 GCA_004363605.1 Indri indri | reverse complement strand
TGATGCCAAAAGACACTATAGTATAAAAATAATAAATTCCCGAAAATATCTTACTCACCACTGTGTCACATAAACTCAATTCTAATATATGTCAATAGCAACTTGAGAATCAGAAGAATTCTTTGCTGTTATTTTTCATAAAATCATTTAAAAGCATTTGAGAGCCTTAATGTATATTTCATTTTTCTCATTTGCAGCTCCGATTAGACCATTAAATACGATTTATTCAAGAGTTGATTGCCAAGTTAGTAGTTTTCTTTAGTCTGATTTCATTCTCATTTAGTTCAAAATTTGTTGTGCACCCACTACATGCTACTGCCACTGTAGTAATAGCCAGGTAAGCAATGGTGTTTTCCCTAATGTCAGGGAACTTGCAATATGACAGAGGAAAGTTAATAGTACTAGACAGAATTCCCTAAATGCTACATAGGGAAACTTTATATCCATACACACATATATAAAAACACAAAAAATAATTTTTGTGTATTTTTATCCTAGGTCACTGCAAAGATGCCTTCTTTTTTCTCATTTTCATTTTCATCATGCCTACATGAATTATATTTTCATTTAGCTGTGCTAATAAGTGCCTGCATTGATGTCTAATATGCATATTCAGCCAAGGATCAGTGCCTAAATGGCAATGCTCTTTATTCTTGTTTTATAGAGTTGTTTAGAAGGTGATTTTACATCTGGTGGAGTTTGTTATTCTGATTCCAAGATGACAAGTAACACAGTAAGTATAAAGAGAGTTATAGAATAGAAGAGATATGACCCGGAGTGAGTGTGACATATAGAATAGCCCACTTGTCCTTTTAAAAAGCTGGAGAGAAAGATTTTGCAATTTTTTTTAAAAACGAAACTGACTGAAGGGGAAATGCTCAGGCCATTTAGGGATGATGCTGTTGCTATTATATTTTTGTTGTTAGAATTCAGCATTCCCACAACCCCACTGCTAGCTAAAAATATCTGAGCTCAAATTCTTGTGAGTGGTTACTACTGCATTGACATCCCTTAGGCTCTGACAAATGGCAAAACATGTATATTGTTAGGTTTAAAAACAGTGTGTGGCTTTCTTTTTCCTTACTTCTGGGAAGTTATAGAAACACTATAAGAGGCAGAAAAGAAAGTCATCAAGGGGAAAAAAGGCAAATTTTTTTTTTTTTTTTTTTTTTTTTTTTTTGAGACAGGGTCTCACTCTGTCATCCTGGGTAGAGTGCAGTGGTGTCATCATAGCTCACAGCAACCTCACACCCCTGGGCTCAAGCAATTCTCCTGCCTTAGCCTCCTGAGTAGCTGGGACTACAGGGGCAGATGTGCTATTTTTCTATTTTTAGTAGTGACAGGGGTTTCACTTTTGCTCAGGCTGGTCTCAAACTCCTCAGCTCAAGCCATCCTCCGGCCTCGGCTTCCCAGAGCCAAGGCAAAGTTTTTTTAAAGAGTCATGGTAATCTCCTAAATTATGCTTTCTAAAGGAAGATTTAGCATCATCCAGTGATCATAAATGCACACTAAAAGCACAGAAGCTAAACATAAAATTTTTCTGTTGGAAACTTTAAAGTTTCCCTAAAGGTGGGCATTTCCCTCCTAAGCCACCCCTCCTGGATTCTACTGTTATTATAATAGGGTTTTTTGTGTTTTTTTGTCTGTTTTGTTTATTGTTTTTTTTTTGAAAGGGGGCAGAAGGGAGGCTTAGTCTCAGTCTCATCCCCTTCCTCTTCCTCATTGGCTTTTTCTGCCACAGGATAACCCTACAAAATCCCGCATACATCCTTCATTCAGGTAATTTGCAGATAGCAGCCCTGGGGTAGCCCACCCAAATCCAGTCTTCTGGACTGCCCTGCCCTGTGATACCAGCCTGTGTACTCCGCTCCCCAAGCCATGTCTCTGGCATCCAAGGAGATGGAAATTTCTGATCTCTCTTTGGATTTTCTCCTCTCTCTTGAATTATCAAGGTCACTTGTCATTTCAGCTCACCTCTTTGGGAGGAAATGTGGAGGTCAAAGAGATGATGAGTACGTGGACTCTCCAGAAAGGCATCCCCCTCGTGGTGGTTAAACGAGATGGGCGTTCACTCAGACTGCAACAGGAGCGCTTCCTGAAGGGCGTTTTCAAAGAGGATCCTGAATGGAGGGCCCTGCAGGAAAGGTGGCTGCTTTTCCCCTTTTGGTGGTTTACCTCATCTCAGTTCATGGATAATTTCATTAGTTTTCTCTCAGATCCTCTGGCAGCTTGTGTACGATGCTATTTGCATTTAGGAATCAAAGGCCTAAACTAGCCTTTGTAGCAGATTTCGAGAGCTTCATTCAGGTGGCCCACACAGCTTTGCTCAACGGCCCCACTCTGAGCAATTCCATGCAGCCTTCAGAACCTTCGTTCTGATGCGGAGGACGGTGGATTATATTTCTATCATAATACAGGGGCTTCTGGGTCCTACCTCTAGGGAGTATTATGACAACTATGCTTCTTATCATCAGAGAAAAGATAGTCTTTATGTGATAAATTAGATGCTAAGAGCTCCTGTTGCCTTTCATTTTTTAGAAATAGACTATAAATGTAACATTTTAAAATACATGATGTTGTTGGTAATAATGAAATCAAATCCAATTAAACACACTGTCATCTTGATCACCAGCCTATCCTGAGAAAACCTGTTAACGACTTTACTGAAATCAAGAAAGAACAGTGTCCACATTTCTCTGATCTATCAGCCCTGTTAATAAGACGAATGACGTTAATCTAAAATGAAATCATCCAAGTGAACCTGTGCTGACTCTTACTATGATATTTTCTTTTTTTAAGGTCTTAGCTGTTTAACAATCAATCGTAAAATTTTTCTGAGAATCGGAAGCATATTTAAGTTCATTAACACATAGAATATACTGTTTTCTCTTTTTATCAGTTGCACATTTGCAATCCAACGGCAACTCTTATGCCGCTTCTTGTGTACACATCCTTCCATTTTTCTGTGTGTTCTTCTAAAATCTGAACCTCCGTTTACATGACTTATAGCTCAGCAAAACAGTCTAAAAATTTTAACGTCTGATTTATTATCAAGAAAGCAAGACTCACAATTTTGTAACTTACCAAAATGTCATGAGAAAGTTCAAAACTGTGGATGGCCCAGAATAATAAATATCTTCTACAATAATCTGTATTTTTCCTTTCTCTGGGGCAGTATTTAGACAACTCATAAAATGATTACCCTCTGATTCATGGCTATCCAAACTCATGAAGTGCTATTCTCCCCTTCTCCACCCCTAGATGTATTCATCTGAAAAAAATCCCTTCTCTTTTATAGCCAAGATTCATCCTCAAATACCAATCCATTAAGTCTTGACAGTATCTATGTGTCCATCTTTTACCTTTTTGTGTAAAGATTCTAAGTTTGCTGGTTAATTATCTCTACTCTGTGGGTTAGCATGTAGATTATTTTTTCTGACGCTTTCCTAGACTAGATGGAGTCAGTGTATGTTGTTTCCTTTATTGTTTTATATTTTTCTAAGGACTGGTGGGTACTTCCTCAGTTATTCTTTCTATATCCGTTAGTACTATCAAGCACATGATTTTACATGTGTAGAATTACTGTAGCTAACATGGCTTGATTTAATACAGGAAATGAATTCTGGAGGCTGCTAGGAAAATTATTTAGAAAAGAAAAAAGCCATTTCTGTTATTTACTACAGTAGGGCCATTGAAAAGTACCTGAGGCCTTTTCCTCCAATCCACTCTGCTTTTCTGCTCTTTGGACTTAAGCCCTGCTGCAGATCCTAGGCTATAGCATTATTGACCACTTCCTTGCAGTCAGATAGCAGTTGGGAAGTTGGATGTGAATAGTTCTGTTGAACAACAGGATAAGTAAAAAATCATACTGGAGTAAGTTCTTTACCTCTCAGGGTTTTCTGTACAGCTTTGATTTAGTCATTTGAATTAACATCAGGCTGTCAGAGTTTTTGAAAATATGAAAGGAATATTGGACTTTTTCTTCTGTTACAAATAGCAGAATTTGTTATGGTATAAAATTTGGACAGCAAATTACACTGGTATCTGAGGGAGAGTTCAACTAGGTATATATTGTTATCCTTTCATAATCATCATGGAAGAAATTTTTGCATACTTAAGAATATGGTACTTTAAGCCCATAAAATTTAGAAGCCACTGGTAGTATGACAGATAGGTGCTTAGGTGCCTTTTACCGCCTGAGTCTGACATTGTGGAAATTGAAGCAGTCATTCATTGCATGTAACTCGATTTGCTTTCTGACATAGGTATCTGTGGCACATCCCACTGACCTACTCCACGAGTTCCTCTAATGCAATTCACAGACACATTCTAAAATCAAAGACAGGTAATGAACTAATTAGCTAAATGGGTGTTGCAATGCTAAAATTCATGTTTTGAGTTAGTTGGAGGAAAGATACTGTATAAGTAAATCTAATAATAAAAGATTAATGTTTGGGGGATTTCTTAGTAATAGGGTTAAGACTAACAGTTTTGAAGATATTCCTGACATGTATATTGATAATGAAATCCCTATGCCAATTTCCTCCTCTTAGACACCCTGGATTTACCTGAAGAGACCAGCTGGGTGAAATTTAATGTGGACTCCAATGGATACTACATTGTTCACTATGAGGGGAACGGATGGGACCAACTCACTGCACAGCTCAGTCAGAACCATACACTTCTCAGACCTAAGGACAGAATAGGTCTGATTCATGATGTGTTTCAGCTGGTTAGGTAACGCAAAATTTTATCTGACTTCACAGGAAATAACTGATCCATAACCAGATATGCTAGATTTCAAAATCAAATGTTCAGTGTTTATTATTCTTAAGATATGAATCTGAATGGAGGTCAAACTCTGCACACTAGGTCAAAGCCTACCCACTAATAAGGTATTTTGACTCACACAGTGTTTATAAATTTAATCCAACATTTTAAAATGTAGAGAATTGTATATAAAAATCTCGACTTCTGGAATCTCTTAAAAAATGAAAGTTGGTAAATGTGGACCCCATTCCCACAGGCCAGCCATTGAGGAGGACACAGTGGGCCATGCCCCTTGAGGCCAGGCTGCAGTCTCCCATGCATCAAATGTGTGTCCCAAATGACACACAGTTGCTTGCTTCACTCACTTAGTGTGGACCCTTCTAGGCATTTGAGCTTTTGACCTCAGATTTAAAATGTGTTTATGCTAGTAGCTATTACAACAAATACTGTGTAATCTCTTAAACAGAAAGTGTAAATATAGTCTTAACCTTTACAATTTTAAATGAGTTCTTAGCCTAGAGCACAATCCATTCATTACTTACATCAGAGAAATCAATATGAAATTGGTAGGGAAATGAAGTAAGAATTGGCTGTTTATTCCTCTGTAGACTTTTCCTGGAAGGACAAAGTATTTTCTTTCCTTTTCTGTTTATCATCAACAGAATAGTGTATAGAATGAATCAGGTCATAAGATCACCAACGGGGGGGAAAAGAATGAGGATCAGGTGAAGTATTGTGCATTGTAAGCTTTTCCTGTTCTGAGAATTACTATAATGTACTTACTTTATTCAATGTGACATATTATTTCCTTTCAGATGCTTATTTAGGTCAAATTGAGTGAAAGTGACTGGCAGGACATCTCTCAGGCAAAGCTTCTCGGTACAACAGAATCCTTTAGTTGGAAAGAGGAGAGGACGGTGGCTGAATCCTCAGCCCCATGGGTCTTGGGACCATCGTGTGGCATAGCTCATTGGAGGGCAAGATTAGGAACAACCCCATCCTTCATGGGAGCAATTGCATGAGAGGGCAGCTAGGAAGCAGGCCATCATTAGTTGAAGGAGGTTTGTCTGCTCAAGAAAGAAACTCTGAGCAGATTGCAGAAAAGGTAGATTAAAAATTTAAGGCTAGGAAAAAATGAAGAATATTGACAACTCAGCAAATGAAATCCAATCTTTTACGTAGCTGTAAAATATTTTTTGCTGCTTCCAGCCTATAAATTTATGGGTAGTCTAAATTTAGCAGGAGGAACCCTACAGTTACTGATGCATCAATGGAAAAACAATAATCTTTTTTTCACTAGGTAGACAGATTAATGAAGTTAATAATACAAGTTTTGGATTAAAACAGGAGAGTTCAAGTACTACCTCTTCACTTATTAATTGTTTGAGCTTGGGCAAGCTTTCGTTAACCTTTCTAAGCCTGGATTTTCTAGTCTTTAATACTTCAGTAATAATAATGTCTAATACACAGAATTGTTTTGATCGCGTAAGATAATGCAGATAAAACATTAAGCACAGTACCTGCTCAATAAATGTTAGCTGCTAACGTCATTAATATTATCTAATACAAATTGTTTGAAACATCATGAGTTGAATAGGAAGAGGAGGTGACAGCACAGAAAAGTATATTTAAAATAATATGAAGTTGGGAAAAAAGCAGAATATACTAATGTTTGTGTATTATAATGTTTTCAACTACACAGGAAAAAAATAAGTGAAAATGGGAAACAAAATCTTAAAGGAATTATTTCAAAATGCTGTTAGTAAATGTGTAGGTAGTGAAATTACGAGTCTTTTCTCCCCTTTTCTCTGATTTCCAGTTGTTTTGTAATTTGTTTATATTACTTTTATAATAAAAGTAATTGTATAAGGAAACAATTTAAAACTTTGATAATAGGCCTTAAATATTTTTGCTTCCTATTCTCTCTCAATAATATAAACCCCTTTCCTTCCTGCTTTATGAAACATCTATTTTAAGAGTTAAAAGGAGGCTGGGTGTAGTGGCTCACGCCTGAAATCCCAGCACTCTGGGGAGGCCAAGGTGGGAGTATTGCTTGAGCCCAAGAGTTTAAGACCAGCCTGAGCAAGAGCAAGACCCCGTCTTTACAAAAAATAGAAAAGTTACCCAAGTGTGGTGGTGCGAACTGTAGTCCCAGCTACTTGGGAGGCTGAGGCAGGAGAATCGCTTGAGCCCAGGAGTTTGAAATTGCAGTGAGCTATGATGAGCAATGCACTCTAGCCTGGGCGACAGAGCAAGACTCTGCCTCAAAACAAAACAAAAGTTAAAAGGAATTATTAGTGACCACGTTTACTTTGGAGACAGGATTTGACCCAGAAATGGATATTGATTTTAATTAGGCTTTCATACTTTTAAAATGTGATTTAAAGACTTGGGCCTTGTATGAACAGAGCGAAATTAAAAAGACAACTTTAATTTCCTTAGAGAAAAACTGTGTTTGTTTCTTTTACTCCCACACCTTAAAAAGAAATCCCAAATTGGTTCTCAGGAACGTGATTTTTCTTAAAGGTACAATCTAGCTGAAATTGTTTACAAGTAAGTAGATACAGATTTTATCCGAAGTATATGCTTATATATGTGTTTATTCTTTAAGCTAAACAAACATGCAGATAACATTCTATGCATTGATTGAAGCATAGGGCAGGTGGTAAGAACCTGAATTTTTTATTAAACAATTTAGTGACTATATAAAAAGAAAAGAGGTCCCTTATGAATAAATATTAAGATTAAAATAAAGTGGGCAGATGTAAAAGTAAAGGTTTCTAATAATGGCATTGATTTTAGTAAGAAACCCATAGGCTAGGCTGAAAAGAAAAACAGGTTTTACATAAAGTAAGGGGTTTTTTTCTGTCTCCTTTTTTAAGTTAGTCAAGCGAAGCAGTGGGAGTGAAGAAGGAACAAATAAAGTAGTTTCTAATGTGTCAAACATTTTTTTTTAAATTGTGACCCTAGAATACTGTTTCCTTCAGCTGCTCACGCTGAGGTATCAACTGCTCCATGCATTATGGTTCTCACGCATGTGGAAAGGAGTAGAGACATTTTGCGGATTTGTTTCTTAAAAAATAGAGCATAGCACAGAATCACAGAGCATATGGTCCAGCCCTCTGTCTTCAGACAAAATTTTTGAAAAAATTTCCATAAGTCTGTTTTAAAGTAGTATGGCACCGTGATCGAGAAGAGTACGGCACAACAAAAGTTAATTCTTTTTCTTTTCATTTTCTTCTAGTTTCAGTAGCCTCTTTTGAGACAGATATTTAAAAATTTAAATCCCCAAAGGAGGTAGGACATTATGTTAATGACAAATTCAAAGGGGGCATCCTTTGTGATGGAATCGGTTTCCGTAACACACGGCTGCGCCAGTTGGAGCTGGATGCTCACAAGAATGGCTTATGGACCCTGTGTGGACACACGGCCTTCCAGAAACACTTGTGAGAACCACTTTACAAAAGCGAGACTGTAATGGTTTATTTCCTGTACAGAAGATACTCTAGCATTTTGGTATTCAGAATAATAATTCTGTTGTTTGTTCTTCTCATTGAAACAAAATGTAGAGAAGGCACATAACTTTAGAATCTAAATAAGATGAACATACCTGTTCTGTCCTGTTTACAATGATCACTGCTGGTAGGATTAAAGACAAACAGCAAAGAAAAACAAGATATGGTACCTGTCCTAAAGTTTACTTGTACAAACCCACACACGAAGCAATTAGACAATGATATAATATGTAAAAACTTTGATATTATTTTGTACTAAATGTTAATATTAGCTAACAGTTATTTCATTTATTAAACTCTTACTGTGTGCTAGGCATTATTCTAAGTACTTTTTGAAATGAGCTAATGCTCATCCTCACAACAAGCCTATGAGGAAGATACTATTACCACCCCCATTATATAAGGGGGACAAATAAGGTCCAGAGAGGTTAAGTGATTTGTCCAGGACCACACAGTTAGTAGCAGAGCTAGAATTTAAACCAAATGGTCTGGTTATAACAAACTACTTCTGTTATTGGGTTCTGTTTCATATTTGTTCTAATATTAAGAATATTAAAAACTGTAAGATAAGCACAAACCACTGACATTTGTTTTATATCTCAGCGCAGGAAGGTTGACCCTAGACAAAGCCCTCGACATGACCCGCTATCTCCAGCATGAAACTAGCAGCCCTGTACTTCTCAAAGGGCTGAGCTACTTAGCATTGTTTTACCACATGATGGACTTAAGGAATATTTCAGATGTCTCAGAAAACCTCAAGGTTTGTGTTACTTTCAGGAAATTTATTAAGTAAATACACAGTGTCGGGAGGATCAGTGAGGCCCAGTCTGTTTTATGTGAAGTCCTTGGAGTTAAGTCACGGAGGAGAAGCTAAGGGGACTGGCTGAAAGCACAGCCAATACCACAGCACCTGGTGGTCAATGCCCCTTGTTCTTTGTCACTGCCAATTCTAAGAGCTTAATCCTGAGCAAAGCATCTCTACTAAAGGTGACTTCATCTTGTATCAATTGATATGCCCCTCTCAGATAGTAAATTAAATCATATTTTAATGCAAAAACTCTTGTTTCTTAAGTGTGATAGGTGGGAGCCAGAAAAAGAGAAAGGAAATATCAAAATAAGTGGTACTATGTTTTGGGAAAGATTCATGATTCATGCAGAAAGTTTAGAGTTGAGCCCTTTACATGGGTGAGTAAGAGCTGCGTTAAGAACTAAATTTAGCCTCTCTGTAAACCGTTTCATATTTTCTGCAGCATTACCTTCTCCAGTATTTTAAGCCAGTGATTGACAGGCAAAGCTGGAGTGACGAGGGCTCAGTCTGGGACAGGATGCTTCGTTCTGCTGTCTTGAAGCTTGCCTGCGACCTGAACCATGCTCCTTGCATCCGGAAGGCAGCTGAACTCTTCTCTCAGTGGATGGAATCCAACGGAAAATTAAAGTAGATCTACACTTCTGTCCTATTCTTTGTTCTTTTCACTTTGATGTAAAAGTCTTTGATCAAGCAAGACATTAGATCTAAAACCTTTTAGTGAGGACAGAAAAAAAAATGCTGGGAATCATATACCCTGTTTCATGCTCCTACATCGAAAGTGCTTGATAGATTTTGTGGGAAGCAAGGTTTTGGTCCCTATGGGGGAGAGCTCCTAAACACTGGCATGGGTAACAGAAAGATAGCCAGGAAGTAGAAGCAGGGGAGCCCAATCTCCAAAAGCTTTGCCTTTTAAAGATAAAAAGATGTTAGAAGACGCAACATGAAATATACGTGCAATTAAAACAACAGTGATCATTTGATGAAACTCATTAAAAAAGGGTGGGGTTTTTTTAAATGTGCTTTCTCCCTCATCAACCAATATGAAATGCCAAACCTTGCCCCCAAGTTTCATCTTTGATGAGAAACTGATGGTTTTGGCCATCCAAAGGATATGGTGGCAAAGTTGATTCTGGTCGTGAGTACAATAAGGAGGATGCCCAGTGATCAAATGGAAATGTTGCAGTTTAGTAGCTGCAACCCACAGATACTGACAGACCCCACAATCTTTTCAATGGAAGCCTTGATTTCTGTCCAGCACATGATTTTAAATTGTTATTTTTAAAAATATGACTCTAGAGTTGGATGTGTTGGGAAATCAAATTTATATGTGAATTAAGAAAAAAATAGAAGAAAAAATTTACTATTTGGTACCATGGAATATATTGGTGTCAATTTTTCCTGTGCCAAATTCCTATAATATGCTATCATAACTTCTCTCCCCAAACCCAAATCTCAGTGAACTTTTTGGAATCTTTTCTTGAATTCTTCTTTTTTAAAAAAAGTAATTCAAGTTTTCTTCTTTTTGGATTTTTCTGCCTGTTTTAAGCCTGAAATCATTTTTAGAAAAAATATCTTTTAGATCTATTATTCTCTTCTTTTTTTTCCCTGTATGAATGGGTTGTATGAGTGAAGTTGAAATATAAACATCCTGTTGCCCTATCACAAACTAGAATATTGTTATTCTGTCTTTATGCTAGTTACAAGAGAGAGGATCTTAATCTGCAGTAACTTATCTACAGTGGATACAAGTGTTCAACATGTTGACTATACCTATGAAAATATTCTGAATAAAGTTCACTTATGCTTATAATCAAGAATACATAATTAAATATTGTAGGGTTTTTTCCCAAACTCCAAGACTGCCAGTATGAATCCAGGAAAAATTTCCTTACATATATTAATTATTTACTTCATTCATTTGTGAATTCAAAATATAATTATTTGCTTGTCTCTGTGCCAGCCAGGCACTGCTATAGGAGCTAAGAATAAAGTAGTGAACAAAGCAACTATGTGGCCTATCTTCAAAAACTTATAAAGTATTTGTTAACAATTTTTATAAATTTGTACAGCAAAATATACTAAAATGGAAACAATATGGATCGTAATTTAATTAATCTTTATTTTATGATTCAAATGGCACTTGAGATATTTAAGTAGATATAGTATAGCTCAAATAGGACAAGCATTACAATCATTAGTTTAAATCTCATCCTCAAAATGGCTAGTTATGGCACCTTGTGCAAGTTACTTAACCTTTCCAAGATTTATTTCCATTTTTTAAAAATGACGATAATAACTATGTCACTGCGTAGCTTTGACAGTTAAATAAGATGTACAAAAACTAGTACAATCCCTGTCACATGGTCACTTCACGACAAATGCAAATCTCCTGCTCCCTCCCCACTGCTCTGTGTTGTTGTTTTTCTGAGCCATCAATATACATATCAGTTCTGATTGATCTATCAAGATTTGGGATTAAAGATTATATACCAATTCAGAATAAAAACTGGTTAATGTCTCACAAGACAATGAAAACCAAAATCATGGTGTATTCTTTAGAAGGACAGAAAAAAATGTCATTGAATCTTATCAGTTTTACAAAATTGTAAAATGACTGGGCCCTAATCAATTGTGCTAAATTACAATTCTCTAGACCTCAAGAGTCAGATGACCCTCAGACAGGACTCAGAAAATGCTCCTAAAGTGCCATGAAAGCATCAAGTAATCATCTTTTTAAAAAAATCTTACAGCACCAATAGAGGCTATTTGGTGATAGAATGTGTATAAAACAGTAGTTTCAGAAATCATCTCTTTTATCTATTGATCCATTAACTTTATATTTTCACCAGAGTAGGTTAAAATTTTATGCTGTTTCTGCTTGCTAACATTTTGTTTGAGATAAAACATAAATAATTTGCAAAGTAAAATAACATAAAATATTTTTATGAAAGTTTGGCCAAAGAAAGATTTAATAGACTGAGTCCTGGAAATAATTCAGGGATGATTCTGTCATGACAACTTAAAATTGTAATAAGAAAAAAAGAGTTTTTCTTTCATAAAACTTTTTTCTTCACTTTTGTGCTCAATATTGTAGTATTCCAACAGATGTTTTAAAGATTGTGTATTCTGTGGGTGCTCGGACAACAGAAGGATGGAATTACCTTTTGGAGCAATATGAACTGTCAATGTCAGGTGCTGAAAAAAACAAAATTCTGTATGCATTGTCAACGAGCAAGCATCAAGAAAAGTTAATGAAGTAGGTTCATTAATTTAACTAAATTGTTAAAAGTAAACTGACACAAATTCAGTGAAGTCATTAATATTTCAGCCACCAATTTTAAAGGCAGAAAATAATTGAATCAGAATTTGTATGGTTTTAACTTTACTTCAAAAATGTGTATTGACAAAATACAAATAGTGAAAACAGATATTCCCTAGTTATTAACCACATGATTGATACTAGACAAATGGCTCTGTTTTACTTTCAGAACTTTGAAGGAAAATTACTGTTATAAAAATACACCCTCATGTATAAGATGTGTATAAATAAGATGCTAACCAAAGTTCTTTGAAATAATAAAATTACT
Organism: Indri indri; assembly: GCA_004363605.1. Classification (NCBI taxonomy): domain Eukaryota; kingdom Metazoa; phylum Chordata; class Mammalia; order Primates; family Indriidae; genus Indri; species Indri indri. Next base: position 546 of record RJWJ010042043.1, on the reverse strand, counting down.
ACTAGAAAAGAGTAAAAGTTTAACTAGAACATTAAAAATATTAGACAGTAGAAAATTTATCATTGTTTTTGGTAAATTATAGTCTTATCCTGGCTCTTTCTGTTCTATTCTTTTAATACATTAGTAGTCCGAGTTCATTTCCATGTGCATAATACGTACTGTGAAGAAACATGGTTTTTGTTTCCTCAGGTTAATTGAACTGGGAATGGAAGGAAAGGTTATCAAGACACAGGACTTGGCAATTCTCCTTCAAGCAATTGCCAGAAATCCAAAGGGGAAGCAATTAGCCTGGAGTTTTGTAAGAGAAAATTGGACCCATCTCCTTCAAAAGTTGGTATTAGTTTTTATTCATTTGTTTGTTTTTTTGAGACAGAGTCTGGCTCTGTTGCCTGGGCTAGAGTGCCGTGGCATCAGCCTAGCTCACAGCAACCTCAAACTCCTGGGCTCAAGCGATCCTTCTGCCTCAGCCTCCTGAGCAGCTGGGACAACAGGCATGTGCCACCATGCCCGGCTAATTTTCTCTCTCTCTCTCTCTCTCTCTCTCTC
>RJWJ010042042.1:0-13233 GCA_004363605.1 Indri indri | reverse complement strand
AAAAATCATGTATGTAATATTTAAAGAAATGAAAGGTAAATTTTAAAAATGAACTGTTCACACAAGACTATGAAATAACTTGACAGATTTAATAAAGTATCATTTAAATTTTAGAAATGAAAGATATATTTATTAAATTACTACCCAAATGGATAGAACAAAAAGCAGATTAAACAAGATGAAGGAAGAATTAATAAACTGGCAGATATATCTGAAGAAATTTCCTAGAACACAGCACAGAAAAATAAGAAAATAGATGATAAAAAGGAGAAGTAAGAAATATAAGGAAAAGATGAAAATGTCAAGCTTATCTTCAAAGAATTCAGAAGGTGAAAAATAAAGAGAATGGGGAAGTGTGATTGAACAGCACATTTATCAAACTTGACAGCCAATCAACTAGAAAATAGACATTTTTATTGAGCAGACATAGAATATTTACACAAATTGCCCATATTTCATGAAAAATTTCCAATCACTTTTAAAAATCAATATCACAGAGTATCTCCTCTGACAGCAATTCAATTAGGTTAGAAGTCAATAATAAAAAAGGTAAAATTTTAAGAGTCCCCATAATTTGGAAATGTGATATAATTCACAATTCAATGTAATTCCAATAAAAGTGCTAATCGGGTTTATTGAATGATTGATCACAGATCTTGACAAGATGAGTTTAAAATTTATATGATGGGCAATAGCCCTAAAATAATCAAAACACTTGTGAAGAAGAAAAATTAAGGAGACTTGTTCTACAGATACTACTTTTTCTTGTAAAACCATAGTGTGATGTTTGTCCAGGTAATGACAAACTGAGCTTTAGAAGAGAAGAACCACAAAACTATATATGAAAAAGGGGTCTTTGCAAGACATTGCCAAGAGGAAGGATTATTCTGTACATGGTGCCCAAAATTTGGCTAGTTATAAGGAAAATAAAACCCACAATATTAGATTTCTTGCTTACATAATACACAAAAACCAATTTCAAATTCAGTAAAGACTTTAATGTGAAAGACAAAGCTTTAAAACATTCAGAAGGAAATATATGAAAATAACTTAATGAAATTTGGCAGGAAAAGTCTTTTAAAAAACAAGATGCACATACACACAAAACTATAAAATAAAAAGATTGATAAATTTGACACATTAAAATCGAGAATGAATGTTAAATAAATCATAAAGTGAAAAGAGAAACCAAAATTTGGGAGAATATATAACTTGAGGTATTAGCTAGAACAATAGAACAATAAAAATAAATAAAAGTTGTAAGGAATAGAAGTAAAAAGATAATCATATTATCTTAGTATTTACAGAACCACCAAGAGAGAACCATCACTAAATAGAGAACCAAGTATTTCAGACATATTTTTAAATTAGTGAGTAATGTAGGATAGTTGTATATAAGATCTGTTATGTCTGTTACATATCACCACGAGAGACATAATATTTAGAATAAAAATAAAAGGATAACTACCCAATAGAAAAATGAGAGAAAGACATGAACAGGTATCTTACAGAAGAGGAAAGACAGAAGAAACACAGAAGCCAAAAAGTGTGTGAAAATATGTTTGATTTCATTAATGATTAGAGAAATGCAAATTAAGTCTGCACTAAGAACTATTCTACATCCACTCGATTTACAGAAATGAAGAAATCTGACAATACCAGGGTTGTCAGGAACACAAAACAACGGGAACTCATAAGAGTTTTAGTACTGTAGCGTAAATTGATATATTGGAAAATTGGGAAAAATTGACAAATTTGGCATTATTTTTCAAGGTTGAACATTTACCTAACCCAACCTCAACAATTCCATTTTTAGGAATAGCAGAGGCAATTTTGCAGATTGGATTCAGGAGACATACATAAAACGTTTTTGTAAGAGAAAAAGTCTGGAAACAATGTCTGTAAACAAAATGCTCAGTGAGAGAACTGATTGTAAGAATGTAAGCTCCAGGAAGGGAGGGTTTGGCGTGTTTTTATTTGCTCATTTTCAATTTTTTCTTTTTCTTTCTTTCTTTTTTTTTGCAACTGCATCTCACTATTTAAAAAGTGCCTGAGACATTATGAACACAAAATAAATATTTCTTTAGTAAACAAATGGTATATTCATGCCACAGAATAGATAGCTATGAAAATGATGAATAAACCACCACTATAGACACTAACTTGAATAAGGGTTAAAAAAAAAATCTTGAGCGATAAACCCAAGATTCAGAATAGTTTTATTTATTTTCAGCAGGAATAAGCAGGGATGTGATGGAGCAGAAACAAACTGCCAGTTTCATAGTCACTGACGATTCTAGTTATAAAATTGCATAGTGCGATCATGGATTTTCTTTTTCTTATTGTGCTTTAGAATTACATTGATGCTATAAAAATATTTAAAATATCTTTTTAAAGGAATATAAAAATAAGGAACACTTAAAAACATTTTCATAAGTTTTGTTTCTATTCAACCAACTGCCTACTGGTTCTCCCACCAAACCATCATTGCCGTTCCACCGCAGCCCCAAGCCTCCCAGTCCTACCCCTGATTCAGTCCGGATCACTAGCCTCTGTGATTCAGGTTATTGCAACAGGCAACTTATTGGCTGCTTGCCTTACAATTCATTATTCACCCAAATCCAGGATAATTTTTCCAAATAGCCATTTGGATATTATTTCCTTGATTAAAACTCTTCAGATAGATTTTCCTTGCCTTTAGGGTAAAGTCCAAACTCCTTCAACTTGTCACATTCAGGGCTCTGTATCTCACCAATTCTCTTCTTTGCTTTAGTCACCCTTCAGGTTTCACCTTAAACATCCCCTCCTCAAGCACACCTTCCATTATCCTACTTAGGTCTCAGCTGCAGTGCAATGGGACACGTGCAGATGGGACTCCATCTGCCCTGGACAGATTTCCTGAGGCTTTGGGGACCAGCTCACAGTAAATCCCAGGCTTCTGTTGCCCCTTGATGCTTATCTGTAAGTAATACACCCTCTTTATGTAACCTGCTGTGTATGGGCATTCTACCCCATCAGACTCGGACAAGGTGGTAACCAGTGCATGGTGAACCGACTTCATAAACACACATAGTAGGTGCTCATATTAGGATTTATACTTAATGAACAAATTCATCTCACAGTGTCAGAAAGAAAACCTAATTCTAGTGTCCAGGCAAGGAAAACAGACTGAAATTGGTGAACTTGTTTACTTATCTGTAAAAATAGGGAAAGAATTGCTCACCATAAAGCTAATAATGTTGATCATTTAATTACAGAATAAAAAGGTAACACAGGATATTACAGAATTCACAAAGTTCTGAGCTCCTTAAGAGGAGGAGGTAATTTTTTACCTTTGTGCTTTTAGTGGTTAGCACAGTCTACAGAATATGGTGAATTCTCCACAAGTATACTTAAGAGGGCTTATAGTATGATGGATTGGTCTCTATCTCCTATAATTCACAGTGACCCCACACTAAAACAAGAAAATTAAAATGTCTGAATTACATCCTCAATCTTTACACACATATAGTATTCATTTTCAACATTTTTTATTGAGGTAACTGCATTACATAAAAGAAAAAAATTACCTGAAAACACAACTACGGCTCAACAAATACATATTCTTTTTGAACTATGTTATTAGATAAGTGAAGTGAGATAGATGGATTAATATACATCACTGTAATTCCCCCAAATGAATGTTGAAACGTTGCTTAAAGCTGCATGGGCAATACTATATTTAAAGTTCAAGCATGTTCTTAAAGATGTATTTCTCGACATCGTTATGAGATATCCCTCCCAAAAAATGAATTTTTAGAAAGCTTCTAGTAACCATTGATCTCCTAATAGTTTTTAAAATAGCATTTTGGCATAATTTGCTTTACTGAATGAGAAAACTTGTGTAATTGTTAAGAATTTTTTATTCAAAATTCATACCCTAAAATTTAATGAAGAGAGAAGAAATACTTTTCTTCATGAACCCTATAGGATATCTTTATATAACCTGAAATGACAGTGTAAATGCAATTCACTGGAAAACTTTTAAACAGATTAAAATTGCTTCTGCAATTGTATACAATTGCTTGAATCACTTCATTGCATCCTCGTCTCCATCATGTTTACCTCGGAGTTAGTTATACCATTTCTCTATGTCAGCTATGTTATACCATTTCTCACTTACTATGGCCCACCAGTTTGCTGTAACCAGTCATTTCCCCCGTAAAGATGGTCTGATTATTTGAGCTACAAAGAGGAACGATGGTTTCCTAGATCTTAGAGAAGTAGCAAGTGTGTAAGAGAACTGCCCTTTGCTCTTACAGACTCAAATCCTGGCTCTACTATTCCCTAGCCACTTACCTAACCCTTGAAACACCCGCACTCCACCCCTCCTCACCACCCTCACCCCACCCTCTTCTCTTCTTGGTAATATGAGGGTATTAACAGTGCCTGACTCATAGACTGGATGTGAGAATAAATTGAGGTAATACGTATAAACAGTTAAGCCCAATATCTGGCACATATTAGGGGTTCAATAACTGCTGGCTATTTTTTGTCAAATTAGATACGATTTCCATTAAGTTGTAGCAACTGTATATGTGACAGCTTGGTCCCAGGAATTTTGTCATAATAAAACACAGGAGTACCTCTTCAGGGCATCCACTGTCCACCCAGTCCTGCCGATGGCGATCAAATCCACTGGAACATCTTCGAAGAAGACCACATTGCAGTGCAGAAAAGAAAAGTATGAGATGCAGGAGGGAGGCAGAAATGAAAAGAAAAAGATTGGTAAATGGTTAATTCTCACGTGCTCAGTTTAGCACAACATAAACTTTCTTCTACAGAACTGGTAACTGGAGAAGCAGTGAAACATTTAGAGTGTTACTAGGTTATCACTCACTTCTTAGGTTGTCACACTATCAGCATCACACATGGCAACCAATCACTCAGCTCAGGCAGACTACACTGTACAGAACACCTGGCTCCCTGCACAAAGGTGAGACCAGTTGCTTTTCTGTGGAGTTGATTTTCTTTTTCCCCATATTTTTTTCTTCATCATCGAAACAAATAAATCATACAAATTTTTGTAGGTATCATTTTTCAAGATTTCAGATTTATTTTAAGACCCATCATCACACAAACTCTTTGCTATCGTGCAGTAAGGTGTTAACTCAGTAGTTTTGGGTTTTTCAAACCCTGCACATTCCAAAGAACATAACTAGCCCTTGACCAGCTCTTAAGAGAAAACCTCTAAACCTCTGGAATATCCTGCCTAGTAACAGTGCATTATCTTGGGTCTTGGGCTGTGCAGGACAGTTTATGCTGACAATTTGATTTATTGCAATTGTCTGGTTTTAGTCCCCTGGAACCCAGGGCCATGCTCTATCAGTTTGACCTCTGGGGGAGCTGAAGACTGGGAGATAAAGTCTAGTCACGGGGGAGTTCCATCCCAATGCGACGAACCCTCAATAAAGACTCTGAACACCAAGGCTTGGGTGAGCCCCCTTGGTTGGCAACAGTTGTTGTGTGTTGTCACACATAGTTGCTAGGAGAATTAAGTGCTGTCTGGACGATTCTGCTGGGAGAGGACAACTGGAAGCTCGTGCCTGGTCTCTCCTGGACTCTGGCCTTGTGCCTTTTATCTTTGCTGATTTTAATCCATCTCCTTTTCCTGTAATAAATGGCAACCTTGAGTATCATGGCTTTTCTGAGATCTGTGAGTCCTTCTAGTGAATCACTGAACCTGAGTGTAATCTTGGGGATGCCCAACAACGTGATTAGGTCATGTCTGAAAGGTCTAATTTAACAAGCATTGGATTAATAAGATTTTGTTCACTCATATTCTCTTCCTTGATTAGAATAATTTTCTGTCTTCCTTACCTATCCTCATCTAGCCCACTCATTTTCCAAAACCCAGAAATTACTATCCAGAGCACATTCTGAAAGGGTTCCACTAGAGTAGTCCCCCTTTTTCTGACGTTTCAGTTACCCATGGTCAACTGTGGTCCAAAAATAGGTGAGTACAGTACAATAAGATATTTTGAGAAAGAGAGGGCAAGACCACATTCATGTAACTTTACTTACAGTATATGCTATAATTCTTCTATTTTATTATTAGTCATTGTTGTTAACTTTTCACTGTGCCTAATTTATAAATTTAACTTTATCATAGGTATATATGTGTTGAAAAAAACTTAGCATATATAGGGTTTTGTATCATCTGTTGTTTCAGGTCTTGGGGGGTCTTGGAATGTATCCCCTGAGGATAAGGGACAATTACTGTATTGCTGTGATTACATCTTACTTTACTATTTAACTTTTCTCCTTTATATATAAATGTGCTTATGTTTCATTTATCAAACTTGATTATGAACATTTTAAAGCTAGGCTCTTATACTGATCATATTATCTAGTACATCTAACATATGATATCTTTTTTATATGAGAAATTAAAAACATTTTCACTAGTACATTCGAATTAAGGAGAGACATTGTCCTTGAATTTTAACTTATACAAATGCATATCTACATACACTATATAAAATCTATATTAATTTATGTTAATCTAAATAGATATTTATATATTTTTCACAATAAATGGAAGCTGTTCAACTTTTGTCTTAAATTTTCTTGTTGTGCTCACTATATTATTTTGCAACTTTTTCTTCTCACTTGTTATGCAATGAGTACACATCGTGGCTCTCTCTATGAATCCTTGCCAGAGCTTATGCACCATGGCATGAACAAGCATAATTTAATTCAAGTGGAATGTGAAAACAACTGTCCTGTCAACAAAAAAAGACCGTATCTATCATTCTCTTCAGACATGACCCATTGAAGCTCAGCTATTTTATGCCTACCATCTGTGTTGAACAAGCTTAAGTGTGGAATAAACATCAGTGTATGATTTGGCACCCTAAGTTTGAGAATCCCCAGTTGGTCAAGGCTGTCTCTGGTTACCCAATGAGAATCTGACATGTAGCATCGATTTAATTCCAGATGAGTTAGATGACTGTTCCCTCTTATTTTTTTTTCGTTTCAAGCTTGTTTAAACATTGAAGAATGTACTGACATTCTCTCTTGGAAGATGGGGATGTATCAGATTTCTACAAAAATAATGTTTTTTGGTAACCACCTGACCATATGTAATTCAATGGAAAAGACAATTTTAAAAATGCAGGTTGTTTTCACTTACTCTGTTCCAGATGTATCCATAGCCAGTGAGATATAATAATACATTTTATCTCATAACAAGACAGTACCAAATCTTAAATTTTTGTGTCAACTGAAATTTTATCTTAGAATAATTAGTCCTTTAAATTGTAAAATTAACACCAGGGAGAAGTGCAGAAACATTGCACTTTGCTTGACTTATTATTTAAATAATGCTCCAATTATATTGTGTGAAATTAGATTCTACTGAAAATATGAATCAATTAAGTAATTCATTCATTTACTCATTTACAGTCAATTCCTTATTAAGTGAAGTTTACTTAGGGCCAAGGTGGAAAGGACTGAGAATGGCAAAACAAGGTTTGGTTTGAAAAGCTCATACTTTTTTGTAGCTTACTGTGCTTTAAGAAAAAAAATGAATATAACTGGACCCTGCCTTTTCAGCATTTTTTTCTAGCTCAGTAATCTAAATAGCATCCAAAAGCAATTATAAGCAAAAGAGCATGTGTGTGTGTGTGTCTGTGTGTCTGTGTGTTGTATAAATCATTAAGAAAAGCCATCTCCATATTATTTCTGAATTCTAAATAAACCAAAAATCATCTTTGAGAACACCTTCCTGTCTCCACTGAGCTGCTGTGCTGTTTTTTTTTTTTTTTTTGAGACACAAGGACATTAACCATGCCGTGCTCCAGCACATTGACTTCCCAACATTTTAAACAGTGATTCAGAAAGAAACTTCCTACATTAGAATCACCTAGGTAGGGTCTCTGCTGAAATGCAAGTTCATGGGTCTAACTAAGTAAGATTCCCTGGCAATTGAGACTCAGAAATTTTCATTGTAAACAAACACCCCCAAGGGGTTCTCAACACATTGAAATCTGAAAACCACTAATTTCCTGCAGGATATGACCAGGTCCCTTGCCTGCTCCTCCAGCCTGTCTTCTGTAATTCATTCTCATGCTCTTTTTAAGAACAGCAAATTGCTTGCCTTTCTCTGAAGGTGCTGTGCTCTTTTATGATTCTACCTCTGAACATGCTATTCACATATTGCTGGAATACCCAATTAGTAAATTCAATTCAACTCAAGTCTAATCTACTGCAAGAAGCAGCTCCTTCTTCCTCCGAGCAGAGTCAGCAACCCTTCCTCAAAGCTCCCAAGCACCAAGCATACGTCTGTTATTATACTATAATTGGTTGCTTTTGAGCTTATCTTACAAGACTTCGGTTCCAGAGTCAAACTGCTTGAGTTAGAATCGGGGCGCAGGCACAAAATAGCTGTGTGATATTAGACAAGTTATTTTTCTTTTTTAAAAAATAAATTATTTTATTGTATGCTGACAAATTATAATTATATATATTTATGGAGTACAATGTGGTATTATGATATATGTATGCAGCATGGAATTATTAAATCGAGCTAATTAACACATCTATCATCTCAGATACTTAGTATTTTTTCTGGTGAGAATATTTGAAATTTATTCTCTCAGCAATTTTGAAATATACAATATTCTATTATTAACTACGGTCACCGTGCTGAGTGACAGGTCTCAAGAACCGTATTCCCCCTGTGCAACTGGAACTTTGTTTCCTTGAGTTATTTATTTTTCCTTTCTAAGCCTGTTTCCTCATCTGTAAAATGAGGCAGGGGAAGTTATATAAGGATTAAAGGAAGAATGTCTGTGTGGTACATAGTAAAGATTCAGTGTTAGCTGCTTTTAATAAACAATATCTTTGTAGTATGCATGTACCAAAGTTGACAATTGTAGAAAAATGAATAAATGAGATTTCCACTTCATAGACAGGATTTAGAAAATGTTTAGGAGTTAATCCTATGTACCATATTAATGTGAAATGTGTTTTATAATATAAAGTCCTTTATCATCATATTTGGGAATTAGTATCATAAAATGAGAGAAAATCTAAACTTCTATCACATGTGGGCTAAATCTGTATTCAATATTTATAAGTAGACAGACACTATGTGGTTTTGTAAATATTCCTCAAAAATCTTATTTCAACAAAATTCAAACTCCTCTCTACAATAGGAAGATGTTTTCATTTCCAAGTTATTCTCTTCTCACTATTATCTAACTCCAAACAAACTGATAGAGAACTATACAGTATCTCAAATTAATTGTACTAATCTCCACTCAATTTCAACAGTGTGTTGATTTAAAGCCCCCAAGGACCACGTTAAGTGAACCCCATTAAATAAGGCAGCCTAGAAAACAAACGATATTGTCCCAGGTTGCGACTTCTATCAAATCAAGAGATAAAACTATAAATCTTCTCTATCTTTAATTTATGTCAATTTTGTAGAAAGTGTTTCAGAAATAGGACTTATTTTGCAAAGGTGATACAGTTGTATGAAGGAAATGGAGTAAATGTTAAGATATAAACACAAGCAATAAATAAGGATTAAAAATGAAGTGCATGTCTTACTGAGCAATTGAACATGTGTCATTTTACCAGTGAAAGGAAACATCTACAAAGAGAATTTAGGAAAGAAAACTTCATAGAATCCTATTAGGAATTATTAGGATCCTATTAGTTTCTAGAATCAGGAATCAGTAAACTTTTTCTATGAAGGACCAGATAGTAAATATTTTAGCATTTGTTTCTGTCCCCACTAATCACCATTGTAGCTTGCAAACAGACACAGAGCAATGTGTAAACAGATGGATGTGGCTGTGTGCCATAAGGCTTTATTTGCAAAAACAAGAAGGGGGTCATATTTTTAACTCACTTGCTGTGGTTTGCAGAACTATGTTCTAGACTATCATGTAAAATAAAGATCTATAAAATTCTGAAGATTTTTGGACAAATACCATATCACGGTATCTCATGATTTATATAGTTCTTACATCCTCAGAATTATTTACCAGGGTATGCTATCTTAATGGAAAAAAATCAATTGTACATTTAGCAAATTTTCTTGTCACAGTATGCAAAAGTGTGAAAAATGATCCTTCAGCATCAAAGAAATGGAAAGATACTTTTAAAAGATGCATAAGTATTTTAGATGAGATGATAAATAGCAGTGATTACACTAATAAATAGCAGTGATCACACTAATAACATTTTATTGTAAGATAAAATAGGTAATGGGTGGTATGAAGAAGCTATAAGATGGGGGAATCATTTCCTTTTGAAATAATGAAAAAAATAATTGTAAAGATAGGTAATAAAATTTTAAATGTTGATTATAATCATTATTTTCAATAAAAAACAGTAAAAAAATCATATCTCATTTCTCTTACAGGACGTGCTTGCTCCTAATTGGCCTCAGGCATGAGATGGACAACTTCACTTCCAAAAATATTTCTCCTAAAATCAACAAACTTGGCCAGGCACGGTGGCTCATGCCTGTAATCCTAGCACTCTGGGAGGCTGAGGCAGGAGGATCGCTTGAGCTCAGGAGTTCGAGACCAGCCTGAGCAAGAGTGAGACCCCGTCTCTACTAAAAATAGAAAAAATTAGCTGGGCATGGTGGTACACGCCTGTAGTCCCAACTACTTGGGAGGCTGAGGCAGGAGGATCACTGGAGCCCAGGAGTTCGAGGTTGCTGTGAGCTAGGCTGACACCATGGCACTCACCTGTGCAACAGAGTGAGACTCTGTCTCAAAATAAATAAATAAATAAATAAATAAATAATAATAAATAAACAAAATAAAATAAAATCAACAAACTTGAGCTTAAAGTCTTTCAGAATATTCATGCCTGAATCACTCATTATATACAGCTCTGAAAATGATAGATGAATTTGTTAGTAACCTATTAGTATTGTAGGATAAATTATGAAATTTTACATTGTTATAATATGCAAGAAGGTAGAGTACTTACTTTGATAAAAGTTCTTGATGCTGCCCTAGAGCTCAGAATCATAACCCAACGTCCATATGAATAGTTTTCTGCAGAATGCAGGAATTCTATTTTAGCAATGAGTTTCAAATAGAAAATTTGGATCGAATCATTTGATATTCAGAACCTCGCCATCCATACATGTGGCATCTTGCAGAGGTGCCCGTTTTATAAAGTAAAGGCTTAATCTTTCTTCTAGATTTTAGAATCTAGAGTAGCCTTAATGTGTTTACAAAGTATAGCGACATCAGGGACTTTTATCCTTCCAATTCTGTTATCCCATCAAAAAAAATTCACATCAATCTTTTCTCCAAATGATTGCTAAAAAAGTTATGTTACCTTTTCAGTTTTATTTTCTCTATCTTTCATTGATAAAATTTTCAACAAGGAAAATGATTTTTGCAATTAGCTTTGCATGCTGGCGTCCTTTCTTTCTGTGAATGTCACCTCCTGATATCTAGTCTGTGTTCAGTTTTGGGTTGTTTAGGGTAGGAAAGAATTGACCCTGGGATTGAAGCAACAACATTGAGCATTGTCTGGGAGACAGGCTAATCCTTTCAGAAATCATTGTGATTAAAAGCCATGCTGGTGTTGGCAAAATGTAGTCATTTGCGTATTTTCAGGGTTTTAAGGGAATGAAGAACATATATAAGGAGACTGAAATACACTGAAATCATGATGCATAAAAACTAGTCAATTATACACTGAACAATCTGCTAAATCCAGATTAGGGCAAAGTAATTAGTCTTAATAATGGCCCAGAGCTGCTAACTTTCAGCAAGTTTTAATCAAGGAAACGGCAACTCTACCTAGATTATTAGACACTTCAGTATTTATTTTATACCTACAAAACAATTCCTTAAAATACTACTTAGAAGGGGCAAGAAAATGAAGTATTCACTCATTTGGAAATAGTTAAAAGCTACAGTATTTGACTTCATAGACTTGACTGATTTGCTTGCAATACTATTCTCTCAGTAAAATCCAGTTTTTGTCATTGTTACCCATATAAATTTTAAGTGCTACCAGTATACATTGAAATATGCTGGTTAAGGGAATTTGAATTATGCAGGTTTGGCTGTATATTGACTTAAAGATTCTTCTTTACAGAGCACCGTATCTTCTATAATTTCACAAGTTTAAGCCCCTTGCTTGGGTATTGTACTTGTTAATTTTTTTTAAAACCAGAAAAGGCAGAAATAGTTAAAATCTGAATTCCTAAGTGACTTTCAGTTTTGTGCTGTTTCTTCTGTATCAAGTGAATGTGAATGCACTAGCAATGTAAAGTATGTGACTTCACAAATCTTCAATTCTGTCAAAAAATGAATTACTCCAATATAGAGTCTTTCAACCTCTGTAGAAATAAACCATGGTAAGAAATACATTCAACACCAAGTGTTTAGAAATTTTATATATATGCGTGTGTGTGTGTGTGTGTGTGTTATGCATTGACACTAGATATTTGTTCAATGTTTACTTTTTTCCCGTTTTTTTTTCCTAAAGATCCACATAAAGCACAGATATATTTTCTATTTCATTAAAAAATTGCTGGTTACAACCCACTGGGGAATTGGCATCATCTCCCTCATAAATTGGAAGCCTCAATTTGAAAAATACTGTCCAATTAATAGTCTAAAATTTAAACCATATTTATACTTTAAGTAGCATTGACTTGTTTTAAATTGACATATAATAATTGTACATATTTATGCAGTACCTTGTGATGTTTCCATGCATATAATGTATCTTGACCGGAGCAGAGTAGTTAGCATATCCATCATCGCAGACATTTATAATTTCTTTGTGTTGGGAACATTCACTATCCTCCTCCTAGCTATTTAAAACTATATAGTGTATTATTGTTAACTATAGTCATTGTATAGTGGCACAGAACGCTAGAACTTACTCTTCCTAACTAGCTGTGATTTTTTATCCTTTAACAAATCTCTCCCTGTCCTCCTCTTCCCCCATACCCTTCCCAGCCTCTAATATTCTCTGTTCTACTTTTTACTTCTATGAGGTCAGTTATTTTTTAGCTTCCACACATGAGTGAGAATATGCAGTGTTTAACTTTCTGTTTCTGGCTTATTTCACCTGACATAATGTCCTACAGTTTTATCCACATTGCTGCAAATAACAGGATTTCATTCTTCTCATGGCTGAATAGTATTCCACTGTATGTATATGTACCACATTTTCTTTATCCATTCATCAACC
>RJWJ010042041.1:0-13224 GCA_004363605.1 Indri indri | reverse complement strand
TCTCTCTCGCACGCACGTGCCCCTTCTTGCCTTAGTTTCTCTTTCCTGTCCACTAACACCCCCTCTCAACATCGTTTCATCAAGAAGCACTATCACCACACTAAATTCTGCAAATAAAATCCAGGAAGACAGGCTGTCTAAAGGCAACATCTGCCTTTGACCCTATGACGTAGTCCTCACCAAAGGCAAATGTTATATATTGAATTATATCCCTCAGGAAGACATATTGATGTCCTAAACTTCAGTATCTGTAAATGTGACTTTATTTGGAAATAAGCTATTTGCAGATGTAATCAAATTATGATGAGATCATACTAGAATAGGGTGAGCCCTAAATCCAATAACCGGTGGCCTTATAAGGAGAGGGTGATTTGGAGACACAGCTTAGACACAGAGGGGAAAACGTCATGTGAAAACAAAGAAATAAGTCAGAATGATGGACCTTTAAGCCAGGGATTTCTGGCAATCTCAAGAAGCTATGAAAAGTCAAGGAAGAATTCTTCCCTCGAGCCTTCCCAGGAGGCATAGCCCTGCCCCCACCTGGATTTCAGAGTTCTAGCCTCCAGAACTGTGAGAGAATAAAGTTCCATTGTTTTAAGCCATGTGCTTTGTGGTAATCCATTACAGCAGCCCTGGAAAACAACTACAAGTGAGAACCAAGGTCTAGCTGTTTGCATGGAGAAGGGAGAAGAGATAGTTTGAGAAGAATGAAACTCAGATTAACATCCTAATAAATTATCTGGCACATCAGATAGTCCAAGCAGGAGGCCAGTAGCATCTGACAGACTATTAGTAACTGGTTCATTTTAGTGTACAAACCCATATTGAGTACCTCTCTGGGCCACTGGAAGGCAAATAAGACAATATGTTTACACTAAAGTAGTAGAGCATAATGGATATGCAACAAACACAAGACCACACGATTTGGATAAGTGCACAGGGACACTATTGAGGTAAAGAGAAAGAACTTAATGAGAAGCTGAAGCTCTGGAGAAGGGTTTTGCAAGAAAACAAAGCCTCGGCTGGGGTCCTGCGGGATGAGCAGGCGTTGGCCAGGGGAAGAATGGTGCAAAGGTATCTGAGACAAGGTACAGCACAAGCAATGGCGAAAGGGTAATACGGTGCATGATGATGCATTGTGCACTCTGAAAGGGGGAACGGATGTGGAAGGAAGGTAAGCCTTCAGAGGCAGATAGAGGTGAGGATATGAAGTGCATAGTGCTAAGAGTCCAGAGTTAACCCTGTGAAAAATGGGTACTGATGATGTCTTTAAACCAAAGAGGCATTGTGGTCAGGTTTTCATTTTGCACATGTCACTGTAGTGTAGAAGACAAACTGGAGAAAAACAAGGCCTCATGCATGCGAATTGGACTTGGAAATTGACTGAACTTGCCACGTGATCTCACCACGGGGAGCATGGAGGATCCTGTGGCTGGGCCTGGCACATATTCCAGCACTGAAAATATTTTAGGGCTGCTCTGTGGCTACCTAGTGACTGTAGGCTCTCTATGATCTTGCAATGGACTTCATGGCCTCAGATGGATTTGAATTCATATAGTCCCTATCGGTCATCTCAAAACTGATTAAATTAAAGCCGTACAGGTATCCTTCCTTCTCCATCCTATTGTAATAGAGTAGGTTATAGGTGTTTTGTGTTCACTCACTGATCAATATCCATAGAAAACTTTAAGATGTTTAAGCACTACATTTTCCTCTAATGGATTCATCTGCATGAACTCTATCCATCCTAATATGCTCAAAGAACAGACTGAAACTGTGGGAGATGGAATGCTGCTTTTCTCTGTGCCAACTATTGATTTCAAACGATCCATCAACACTTCTCGTGGCAGCGGGCCCTGGGTCACCGGAATGCTCAGGTATCTTTGTACATCAGGCTTGTGTCATGTGAGACTTTCTTGTGGCTCTGCTCCTCTTCAATCGCAAAGGTTTGCCTGCACTCTCAGCATGTTTGTCCATCCTTGTGCCTTCTGCAGAATGTCAAGTATGACCGTCATTTCCATTTGGCTCCCAGCTAACGTCCACACAGTGTCATGATTATTTTGCCTACTCCCAATTTTTCTAGACTTACAGTCTCTTGAAAAGCCAAATACAAATGGCTGTCCTTTGCTTTGTTCATCAGATACAGAGTGATGTTAGTTCACTAAATACAATTTTTCTTTGTCTATCTTTTCATTAAGTCCCAATCTGCTCTCTTCTTACAGGAAGGATATGCCAGTACGAGAAACTGTATGCAGAGCAAAAGGGTAAATCAGGCATCACCTATGTGATTTAAACTACAATAACTTACAAAGAGCCTCGAATTTAAGAAAAATATTCTGCCTTTTATTACTACAATTCTTTCTTTAGTTCAGGCTAATAAAAACGCTTTATCATTTTCTATAGCAAGAGATGATAGGACTTCTAAACAGGGTTTTAGATAGAAAAAAAAAAGTAGTACACTATAAAAATCTTTCTGAATAATATTAATAAAAAGAAACATGCTTTTAGTGAGAACTCATGTATGCAAATGATAGAAATCCAACTCAAAGCTTAAATGAAAGGAATAGCTTACCTTTCTTGTAACTGAAAATTCAGGAATTAGAAATAAAAAAAAAAACTTGAGAATCTTAAGTTTTTAATTGTGCCTCTCATTTCTTTTTATTCCTTCATCTTTGGGCTTATGTTCTTTCTATGTTATGTTATTCTCTCTGTTTTTCCCTCAAGAGACCAAGAGATGGGGGTTTCACTATGTGGCTGGAGCACAGTGGCTAATTACAGGTGCAATCCCACTACTGATTAGCATGGGAGTTTGGGCCTGCTCTGTTTCCAGTCTGAGCCAGTTCATCCCTCCTTAGGCAACCTGGTGGTCTCCTGATCCTGGGAGGTCACCATAGTGATGCCAAACTTAGCACAGACACCAATCAGCATAGCACAAGACATCCCCAAACTCCTGGACTCAAGCGATCTTCCCGCTTCAGCCTCCCAAGTAGCTGGGTTTACAGGCATGCCTTGTCCCAGTGGGCTATGTTTTTCTTATTCTTTTCTACTGTGAAACTGTTGAGTCATATAGTTGCAGGCATGGAAACTGATTCTTAAAATCATCCAAGTCCCGAGGCTAGAAAAAAAGCATCTCTCCCCATAGAGCCATCTGTGAAATCTCTGAAATGTACTGTGATTAAGTCTACTGGGTTCCGCATCCATCCCTGAGCCAATCACTATGGTATCTAAGAGAGAGAATAATCGACTACCCTATCAAATTACTTGGGGTAAAAGGAGAGGAACCCTAAAAGAAGGGGAATGATGTTACAAAGGAAGCTGAGCTGAGAAGGGAAAAAAAAGGCAAAGAAAGGTTTTAATAGTGTTCTGAATCCCAGCTAAAGACCAATGTCGGAGAAGGTGGAAATTTCCCACAGCACAGTAAAACTACAAGGAATATAGAAGAACAGAACAACAGAAAATCCATTCCACAACAATAGAGACTATATGGAATTCTTACTTTCAGTCAAAAGTTGCTAACAAAGAAATTAACCTGGGGTTACCGGCCCTGCTTTTCATGCAAGCTAAAATGTATGTGTGCACACATTCCCCCAACACACGAGTTATATTCAGTGTACATAATAAAATCTCAAGGGACAAATAGTTTCTCCAGAGTTTTACAGGTGCAGAATTCTTCATCCTAGTAGTTTTATTTTATCCATTAGAGCAGCTGTCCCCAATCATTTTGGCACCAAGGACCAGTTTCCTGGAAGACAATTTTTCCATGGACCGGGGGGAGGGGGAATGGATGGTTTTGGGATGATTGAAGCTCATTACATTATAGTGCAGTCAACCCTCTCTGCTAATGATAATCTGTATTTGCAGTCACTCCCCAGCACTAGCATCGCTGCCTCAGCTTCACCTCAGATCATCAGGCATCAGATTCTCATAAGGAGCACGCAACCTAGATCCCTCGCATGCCTAGTTTACGGCATAGTTGGCGCTCCTATGAGAATCTAATGCCGCTGCTGATCTTACAGGAGGTGGAGCTCAGGCGGTGATGCCAGCGATAGAGAGCGGCTGTAAATACAGATGAAGATTCATTTGCTCATCCGTCACTCACCTCCTGCTGTGCGGCCCAGTTCCTAACAGGCCACAGACTGGCACCAGTCTGCCACGGTCTGGGGGTTGGGGACTGCAGCATTAGAGAGCATTGTTACTCTTTAACTCTTTTCTACCCTTAGCAAAAAAAAAATAAGCAAAAGGACAATTGCACCAGTCTTTGCTTCCTCTGGCAGATCTTCCCATTGCCAGAAAAAGACATTCTTATCCTCCAAATTTCCAGAATGCTTAATTTATACCATTCATAAGAGACTTAACATATTCTGTTTCGAATTTGAGTTAATCATTACATTTTCTACATATCCTGTTTGGAAAATTTTTTAATAATATCTACTTAAAAGACAACAGCAATAATAATTAATTTTGAGCAATTACTATGTCAAATCATAAACTAGTTAGGTGCGTGTATGTGTGCGCATGCATGCATGCGTGTGTGTGTGTGTGTGTATTGCGTGAAATGCACCTATGAGATGGATTTGTCTCCTTTTTAAATGACAAAACTGTGAGTCACAAATATCCACAGTGAAAAGCTAATGAAAGACTGAGATAAGATATGTATTTCCCCAAAGCTTCTGAAATGATTTGGAAAGGGTATGACTAGAGGGAGACCACTTAGATGGCCATGGCTGTAATCCAAGAAGAAAGCAGCTTGGACTATGGTGATGGCAGTGAAAATGGAAAAAACTAGATGGATTTGAGGATATTTTAAGGTGACATCAATTGATCTTGCTGTGAAGGTTGAGGTCTGCTCCATCCATTTCTGTTTCAACTTTTTGGAAGTACTTAGAAAACACACTCTGGATGAGAGATGGAGAATTGGGTTAGGTGATACAGTAAAGCTGCTCTGAGTATTTATACTTTTTCTACCTCTGACCCTCCCCTGAAAGTCTCGGGCAGTCACTGTCTTAAGAGCATTCGGAAACTTGTGAGAGAGAACGGACTTTGGATGTGCCATTCCTTCAGGCTCAGATTGAGAGGCAGGGTGCTAGGGAAGGAGTCTTTGAGAATTAAGCAATTAGTCATGTTCGGGCAAAGAACCCCAGAGACAGAATAGAAGTTTCCCTATCTCTATTGACTATAATGCCCAGGAAGGCTTGTGCGTCGCTGGCCCAGACTGACATGAATTTGCCTATTACGTTCACGTCTGTGTTGCCTGTGAATACGCAAACCCTCTCAGTAAAAAACGTCCGACCCTTTGAATGATGACTGTAAATTTAAAGGCGTATTTTACTTATTGGAAAGCATTAATCACTTTCAACTGTATTAATGAATAACTAATTAAGGTTGGGGAAATCTTGTTAAATTTTCAAAACCAAAATTAACTTTTATAGGACAATGATAACTCAGTCATCCATTAAAGTGGTAGTAATTGTCTATTAGTCTAGTGTCATTGTAGTACCAGAAAAAGGCTTGAAGCTAAATGGTTTCTATTCGGGATCATTTTCAGATTAGAAATGAAAAAAATAAAATAGAAGAATTTGAGTCATATATGTACCAAACTAAATTCAAGATTTCCAGCAGCAATGCAAAATGTAATATATTTCCCTCAATAAACATTTTATTCCTCACTCCCTCTCTACTTCTTTCCTTCCTTCTATTTCCCCGCTTCTGTCTCTCTGCCCCTCTATTCTAACATTTTCCTTTAATTCTTTTTTTTTTTTTAAATATTTCTGTATGTTCTTCCCCGACTAATCCAGCAGAGGGCGAATGTTCTTTGCTTAAATTTTATAAACCCGCATGAAAGGGAGTTCTGAAACCCTTCTTTCCTCTTCCTGCATGAGATAAATACTAGATATTACCACTTTCCTGAATCCCTAAGTGCTCTTTTCTTCCCTTGCAGTCCTTTCTAGTTAACAAGACAGTGGTGAACACATCAGAGGTGAACACACACAGGGATAATGATCTCTCTTTTTCATTAACAACCTGTTTGCTGTTGCTAAATAAAAATGTGCTCCATGAGACATATTTTTAAAACCAGTTAAAAATGAAGCAATCTCCATGTCTAATTTTATTTCTCTATAAAACTCCTTCCTTAAATGTGTAAGTAAGCATCAAATAGTAAAGTTAGAAAATCTCCTTGTATCGTAAACAAGGAGAGACAAAGCAGCATTAAAAAAATTGTTGTATTAAAGCTCATAGAAATTATGGCTCAATTTTAATCAGGATAATGTGGTTGTTTTGTATTTATGTCTATGAACAATAATTTTACCCTATGCAGGGAGAGGTTCTAGAAGATACACTGTGGAATTACATGCAAAGTTGCCAGAGGCTTTGGGTCAACAAACTTCTCTTTAATCTTTAAATTAGAGAAAATACAGGATACCTTCGTGTTCCTCATTAAAAAAATAAATAAATAAATAAATTTAACTCATTTGGAGTAAAATCACTTTTAAGTTTAAGTATTTAGTCCATTGATATCTTGGAACACTTGCTTCAATTCAAAATGCTTATTAGGAATTTGGGTAGTATTTTTTTTTTCCTTAGCTGTTTGTTAGGTAGGTTGGTTGGTTGATTTATTTTGATGCCATGAGGGGCACATGAAAACGGTGTCTTTCATTTTTAACTGAAGAGAAATATAGAGTGAAAAGCAGAGATAATTCGCTCATTCATTGAACAATAACTGCTGAGCTTCTACGTACCCGCCAAGTAATGCTCTGGTGTGGTTATCCTGGTGAAGAAATGGAGAACACAGTCCTCTCCTCATGAAGCTTTCAGTTTCACTTTCCTCTTCAATCATCAATTTGGTGCAAATGCTTTCATGCCATTTGTTATCCGTTATTATGCACAATGTTCTTTCTGACATATGTGTATATTTTCACATAAATGGGATTCAACTATTTATATTGTGTGTTCAATGGGATTTGTTCTTCCCTTGCCTCCGGGCAAAATCTTGGTTAACTTCATAACATTTACGGTCACTTTTAGATAATACAAATAGCATAGATTTAGAAAGTACAAATAGTATGCAAATAGTGTAGAGTTAGAAAGTACACTTTCTCATTTGATAACCAAAACTCCAAGGTTGTTTAAAGTTCTGGCCTGTGTGGTAGAGGGAAGCTCCAATTAGGAAAGGGGGGTGTGATTGGGTTTTTCATTCTTTCTTCTAGCAGCTTTGCTCCTCTCCCAGCTTTGCTAACTTGAGTTTCTGGCCCCTGTGGGAATTGGGGTATTGGAGAAGGCAGGAAAAGAGCTAAGGAGGACCACAGAAAGCTCTCAGTTGATGGACACCATAATAAGATGGGATTGTGTTTTCTCTACTTGGCAGCTATTTAAAGCAGACGCTTGCATGAGGCTTTGCATGAGTTCGGCTGGGATTTCTCAGCTTTTGAACTGGAATCTGGTAGTTTGTGTCCACCTCCTTTCAATATGCTTTGTTCAAATTTCCTGACACAAGTCCTGACACACTCTACTCAGCATATTTTCAGAACATGACCTAGGTCCTAATCACTCATGGATCCTGACACACTGCCCTGACACATTCTGGGAGAACAAACAAATCCTAATGCAACAGCAACTTCTATGGCTCACCAGGTCAGCAACTTGCAAGCTCATCTCTCAACCGTGACATTACTCCAGTGAAATCAGGCACAATTGTCACTTCCAAATGGAGTGGACACTTCGTGGGCTCTCCTTTTGATCTAAGGAAAGCCCTTCTCAGGAGTCCTGAGATGGGGGACAGGGACACTGTGCATTTTATCAGTAACAGAAACAGGGTGGGATTTTTCAGCACGACAACAGTTTTCTTCAGATATCCCCATTATAAATAATTCTTCAGTTCTTTATTTCTCTCCTTCTCCTACCACCTGCCCAAATCCTTTTATGAATGATGTGGTTTGGGAATTTTGATTCGATATCTCACTTTGGAATGTCTGTTGCATCTTGGATTCATTGTTCAACCTCCAAGTTAAGAGTGGTTACACAAATACTGTCTTCCTAGGCTGTAATTGGTCTTTTTTGATATATTTTTGTCACACCCATTCTTAAAATTTTTATGCAAACTTCCTAATCTTTTCCCTGAGGGGTATATTCAAGAAGACTATCCCTAGCCAAAGATAATACAAATATCCTTCTCTCTTTTCCTCTAAATCTTTTACTGGTTAGTTTGTTTATATTTAGATAAGTAAATAAAATCAAATAAATGGTGACTTCACCTAGGATTTATTTTTAAGTAATACAGGTGATCTGATTTTAGTTTTGCATCAATGGAAAGCAAATTGGTGTGGAAATGGCCATGCGTTTCCCATCAGTGTGAAATGTCATCTTTATCACACCTCTAATTCCTAAATAGGATTCAGATCTGACCAAGTAAATGTTCTTTCTCCCAGTAAATGGTAAGCATTCCATATTAACAAAAGCCAGATAATTAGTTGCTGACCTGAGCAACATCTCTGTTTTACAGGTTTCCACTCAGTCTACAGAATAGGCAGTAGTCAGTATTGTAACTGCCTTACCCATATCCTGGGATTATTATATGACTAAAAATAAAAATTAGATAATATAGACAAAGGCCTTTGGGAAACTATAAAATCATTTATGAAATTATATGTCATTCTTTTTAATCTTTTATTTTAAAAAAATTTTGGCAGAAAAAATCCTGAGTGAACTGTCATTGTAAAACATAGCCCTAATTAAACAAGTCTCAGTCCATTTGCAAACATTACACTCAGTAGGATGGAAATTACCCACTGCAAATTGCTCATTTTAAAATTAGTTTTATGCAAAGATATTATATATGACATACTATTTCATTCCAAAATATTATATAGTTTAACAGTGTCAATTCTGTACTTCTTTGACATTATATCTACATTTGGTTTGGAATGGCAAAAGAAAAAAAAACTGATTTCAACAAATTTGTCTCAAATTCGGCTGAGTCTGCTGAGTCGTGATAATGGAATGACATGATGAAATGACAAAAATATTGTTATAGCTGCAACAAATAGGATCGTGTTTTTCCCTTAGGAGAAAAAAACAGAGGCTAGCAATATCAGAAAATTTTATTTTTGTCAGTTTCATTCTGCAGGTAGCTTTTATATGGTTTTATATTTTAAAATACAATTCGCTGAGCAGTTCTTATCAAGCCCAATAGTTAAAAAGTGCAATAATACCAATTTCTTTTTGGTAAGCTACTTTGAAGGAAAACTATGCTTAGATTAAAAACGTAATGAGCATATACCACAGTGTGCCATCCACTTACCTATCTAATAACAGATCTTTGTAAGGATGAAGACTTAATTAAAAGTGACATAGCAATCTTTACCTGGAAGTTTGAGGTCAGGCTTGGCAGATAAAAATGCAAAAGTTCTTTTACCATATGCTTGAATTACCACGTAGTTTCAGGAGGAATTTATTTGACTGGTGATTGCATATATTACAAAGGAAATACAAGAGGCTTTGGGAAAGTCACATAGTCAGACCTAGCTCTTCGATGCTCTCACTTGAATGATGGTAAAAGTTCAGTCAGTACTCAAGAAATACTGCTTTGATGATTACAGAAAGAAAGGGGGTAAAGATAGTAGATAGGCAAATGCATTCCATTCCAAACTTATACACATTTAAATATGACATTTTTTAATAAGCAAATAAAATTTCTAACTTTTTTTCTTTCAAGGAAATAAAAAGCCCATCAATTTATATTAGGTCTTTACTTGGACAAGGATAAACGAGAGACTCATGCTTTGAAGAACCTTTGGCCTGACTCTTGAAGTTGTGTAGTGGGCTGTTCTCAGCCCTCTGCACACACAGCAGCTGTCTGCTGTGTCTGCCCTTCTTTCCACTGTGTTCCAGCCAACAGAAGAGCTGACCTCGGCCCTCTTGCACAGCCAAACTCATGGATCTGGCTCGCATCGATCCTGCTGTCTCAAAAGTCTTGCAAGAAGCATGCAGGCCAGAGACTAGTGCAAAAGAAATAATCATAAGAAAGACACCAACCATAAAAGCAACTAATATTTTACTTCTAATGCATTTAATATGTGTCAATGATTGTGCTAAGTGCTGTGTGTGAATCATCTCAGATAAACCTCACAACGTATTTTGATAGAGGTACTCTTATCACCCCTTTTTGGAAAGTGAGATACAATCCAAGATGACACAACGTATAAGTGACAGAGTGGATAGAAAGGGCTGGGCCTCTGCTCTGAACCCCTGAGTTCTCTGGCTTCCCCCACGTACTTGGCAACTGGAGTGAAAACGGGATGTTACATCACATTACGATACCTCTGTATTGTTTGTTTCAAAGGACAGAAATGATGTGGTAAAATGCTATTCTCTGAGGGCTGGGCCAAAGGCAAGAGTAATAGTCGTACTCACCTTGTGGAATGAAGAGGGGCGAGTAGCAAAAAGCTCGTTGGGGAGTCCAATGAAACTAAAAAAAAAAAAGCTTCTGCCCTCATGCCCGGGCATCATCACGGTCATATTATATGGTTTCCGTGATACTTCATAAAAGTCACAGACTCTAAGTTAACTTTTCAAGGCCCAAATAATAAATTTACAGAGGCATATCCAATTTCATAACAAAGGCTCAGTATCCAAATTGAAGAATGTTGGAGATTGAATTGGCACCAAATTCAAGGCAGATTTGCAACTTTTCAGTAACCACTTAAATTGAGAAAGTATCTGGAGTAATGTTTTGCAGCATCTTGGCAAAATAAAAACAAGAGGAACAGAGAATGAAAAGACCTGCAAATGACTTTTTATTAAAATTCATACTTGTGAAATGTCAGTGAGTGATTCAACTAGAAAGGCAGACTTTTCTTGATCCTATCAGTCCTAACGAGATAAGACAGAATTTAGTCATTACGATTTATTCATTCATCATGTATTCGTTCAACAAACATTTTTTGAGGGTTACTGGACACCAGACCCTTTTTGAGGTGCTGGGAGTAAAATTGTGAGCAAAAGACAGAAATTCTCTGCTTTCGTTTTATGAGATTATATTATGAGTAAACAAGTAAATAACAAAACAATATCGTATGGTGGGTGACATGGAAGATCGCAATAAATACAGGGCAGTGATAAATAATGGCTGGGGCCCTAACTTAAATAAAGCAATTAGAAGTGGGGCTATCTGTGGAGGTCACATTAAAACCGAGACTTGACGGAATTAGCCACGGGGAACTCTAGAGTATTCCAGAAAAATAAAAGCTCTTCTGAAAAAGCTCTTAGGTGAAGACACAGAAGCAGGAAGTGTAGTTAGAGTTAAATAAGGGAAGGGTGTAGCGCAGCAGATGAACTGGAGGAATAGACAGGACCAGACTGTGCCTTGGCATGCTGAAGTCCAGGGTCAATGTTTGCACTGTTTGTGCAATGTTTGTACAATATGAAACCACTGGAAGATTTTTAAAAGAGGAATAATATAATTGGTTGTCCAAATCATCATATTTTAAGGAAAGAAATGTGTTTTTCCTAGTTAATATATCAGGACAACAGATATAAACTGGTACCACCCTAAGCAATGTGGGGCATACTGTTTTCCTAGTTTTCAACAGATGGGTCTCGATCTGATGACAATTTTTAAACAATTGCTCTGAATGTTGAGTGAGTGGTCAGTGGATTTTGGGGGAGTAGGAATGGAAGCAGGGAGAATACTGAAAAGGCTTTTTCATTAGCCAAGAAGTGAATGAGTGGTAGCTTTGATGAGGAAGGGTCATAGTGAAAATTTTATTTTATTAAGCAAATGGGTATGTGCCAGACAATGAGTGGCATAGTTGGATGTAGAGGCAATAAAACCTGCTGTTGGAGGGTGTGGGGAGGAAGTTCTTAGAGATGAGGACCGATGGAGAGAGTGGAATGAAAAATGACTCCTAGTTTTATGGCTTCAGCAATTTGATGGATACAATTGCAATGTCCAGAGATTTGGGCTAAGGAGCATCATGGGCAGGTGCAAACAAAGTTCTGTTTTGTTTGCAATAAGTTATCGATGACTACTAGACATCCAAGTGGAAATGTCAAGTAGTCGATTGACTTATGAGTTTGAAATTCAGGGAGAGACATGACTGCACGACTGGAGATATATATTTTGGGGTCATTGATCTATATATAGATGGTGTTATTGCTTGTGCCTCATCTTCCCCATCTTGACCTTCTCTGAACTTTGGGATTCATAAATACATTGAAAAGGTCAAAGTCATACTTAAGTACAAGTTTCCTCAGAGTCTGGCCCTCCAGACAGTCAAACCAGAATAAACTCAGTGTTTGCAGATAATTCAGCTAACACTGAAGTCCCATTCTTAGTGGCAGATACTTTATTTGAAAAGATATATGGTAGAGACATAGAATCTGCATTGTGAACCAGTTCCCTAGGGATCCTGATGCCCACTGAGGTTGTGAAGCACTGCTTTTACTGTTACCATGGTAACATGAGTAGTCAAAGGGGCAGAGAGAAGCAGGCAATTACACTGCTTATGCTGACAGTTTCTGATGACGAGGATAAGGTGGAGGTGGGAGAAACATTGTACTGTATCTTCCCTTAGCGTCTTAATCTCATCATCATTATTCTAGCTGTTTATTTAAAGCCCCTGTAATGTTGTTGTGACTGCATTGTGTTTTACCTTAATGCAATGCAGTGTAACACGGTGGTTCTCAAAATTGGCATACCGAGGAACAACGGTAGTGGCTTAATAAAAACATGGACTCCAGTGAGAGATTTGAATTCACAGACTATCTTTGGAATCTTTATTTTTAACTAGCACCTGAAACTTTGATTACCTAAGTGATTCAGCACAAATTCCTGTTCTGAGTTTTTCACCACATGAAAGCTTCTAATCACTTGACGGTTAAGCCCTTATTACTCGAACATGTTCATGTGCAGTATTTGATTTACCTTACATTGCAGCTCCAACTGTCTGTTCTCTTTTTATGTTCAAAGAGACTAATGAGAGTAAACAGCTGAGCTGTACATTAAATTTCTTAAAATTAAAAAAAATCAAAGTTAATTTTGTTGCATAGGAATCTGACCCTATTCCCAAGAAACTCGCTTCCTATTACTCTTTAAGTATATTTTCCCCAAATGTGTGGATGCAAAAAACATCTTCTCAAATAAAATGTTTAAATGAAACTGTTTTTCAGCACATGATGGTAAGTTGCTATTCAGTGTTAGCTTTATGCCTTGCAACCGATTTTACTAAT
>RJWJ010042040.1:0-13252 GCA_004363605.1 Indri indri | reverse complement strand
TGTGGTCTGAGCTGGTTTCTTTAAGCCCGAGTCTCTGATGTTGCCTTAGAAAAGGCAGCTAATGTCATCCAAATGCTTCCTGCTGGTTTTCCCCTGTACTGGAGGCAACCTGGGCTTTGGCAACAGATAGATATTACTTAGGTTTGAATCTCAGCTCTCTTAATTCCTTACCCATGTAACTTCAAGCAAATGCTGTAACGTTCTCAGTCTATGTTTTCTCCTTTATAAAATGGAAAAGCCCACCACATACAGGCAGGAGAACCAGGTCAGTGATTAAGGGCCTGAATAGGCCTTGAGGTCAGAAATATTGCGGTTTTGAACCCTGGCTCTTCCATGTTCTAATTTTGTTACCTTGAGCACGTTACTTAACTTTCTGAGCCTTAGTTTCCTCATTGTAAAACACAGTCAATGATAATAATAACCATTATTGTTCTTAAGAGGATTAAATGAGCAAATGCAATAAAGATGGCTGCCCAGAGGCTGGCATGTATTATAGTAAGTGCTCAGTAAGTCGAATATTAAGATGTAGAATCCTTTGAGGATCTACATGAGATATTATGTGCAGTGCTTGGCACAGCATAGGCACTCATTGTCCTATAGTGGAACACAGATGTGGTTGTCTGACGTGTCTTAATCTTTGGTCAATCCCTAATGACTCCTGGAGATTTCCTACTTCTCATTAAATCCCAGAAATCATATTTGAATAGTCTATTTTACAACTGTGCCTGAGCTTGATTTCAAGCTC
Organism: Indri indri; assembly: GCA_004363605.1. Taxonomy (NCBI): domain Eukaryota; kingdom Metazoa; phylum Chordata; class Mammalia; order Primates; family Indriidae; genus Indri; species Indri indri. The sequence goes on along the minus strand of RJWJ010042040.1, from coordinate 12,507 downwards.
ACTGGTCTGTAGTTTGTAGAATTCTTCCCATCCTGACTCCCCCCACTTTTCCTGGGCAGAATTCAATCTTCCCATCTCTAGTTCGCAACTACCCCTTTGACCCCCTGGTTTCTTTCAGACATCACCAGCTGTGGCTCAATTTCCCCTTTGCCAGGACTTTCTTCCTGGGGCCTGTTTTTCTCAGAGCTTCTTCCCATCTCTTTCAGCCCTCGGTTTGTTCTCACCTGAGCAGGAGTACTTAAAGTTGTTGGGATTTGAGAGAGGACTGAAGAGGATGGGCAAGAGCGGTTTTTCCCGGTCAGGTTTTCACATCTCCACCATAGAAGTGAGGCCCAGGGGCCCACAGGCTGCCTGCCACCCCCGAGTTAGTGCTCCGGTGGTGCCACACTATTGCGCCCTGGGCCGCCTCTGCTTGGATGGCAGAAAGAGATCTAGTAGTGAGAACTGGAATAATTTTTCTGAAAAATACTGGTCTTCTTTCACTTCGAAGTACTTTTTGGTATTGTTGCCCAAATCAGAATGAACTACAGTTCATCCCAGATAATTTTAAAGGTTGATTTCACAGTGGTTGGACAATTCAGAAACCTCCTTCCCCTTCCCCCCTGGAGTCTATTTTCCTGGGGGCAATGGGGATGTGGCTGAGGGACAACTCCAGGCTTTCCCTTTGCCAATTGCCCAGGTATCTAGAACATCCAGAGAAAGTTGCTGGGCTTTCCCTCATTGCCAGAATAGGAACATGCTTCTTCTCCATTGGATCGGGGCTTTGCCTTCTGTACAGCCATGTGACAAGACTGTTTTCTGCTGGATTTGCCAGACAGGAAATGGAGGTGGGAAAGGGTTCATTACGGGCAAGACTTGGCCTCTAGGAACACCTGCTTTGGGCCAGACACTAAATTCTTTTCATACATAAAACAACCTCAGCAATAGATAAGATCATCAGATGAGATTAGGTAACTTGCCTGAGGCCACACACCCAGGAAATGGTAGAACCAGGTTTCACACCGAGGCCTATCTTGCTTACCCATGTATCAGGCAGTCCGATCATTGAGTCCCTCGGCCTCTGTGCTTCTGCGGCACTGTCTCTTCTGTCTGCTCTGCTGATGAGACCTTCTCTGTGTACTGCAGTGGGTTTGGGACTGCAGGACCCTTGAGCTGTTAGACAGATACTTCCTGCTTAATTTAAATGCCCACTATTTCAGGAAAATTCCTAGAGTTTTCATGGCAATTCTCTCTTTAGAGACAACCCAATGCAACCTTTCACCCCCATCTTATAGGTGGGAAAACTGAGGCCCAGAGAGGGGAAAGAACATGTTTATACCATGTGTAATCGATATATATATGGTGTTTTATCAGTATAAAGCAGTGGAAAGTTTGTGTTCAGTTGACATGGCTGGCCAGCTGGACGGATGGATGGATGGAATGAGTGGGGCTACCAGAAGTCAGCAGTGCCCACAGGCTAGCCACAACCTCCCTTTCTGCTCCAGGGGGCTCTCTGAGTTTGAGAGGTCATTCTTAAGAGTCCTAGGGCCTTAGTCCTATAAGGAACCCCAGAGTTCACCTAGTCCAGCCTCCTACACAGGCCAGGAAGACTTTTGCAGCCTCCCTGCCAAGCAGTCACCCAGCTTCCTATTCCCCTAGAGACAGTAAGCTCACTCACTGCCTTCCAGAGCAGCCCATCCCATTGTTGGACAACTCTGACTGTAGGGAAATGTTTTTGTGCCGAACATTTTGTTGGATTCTTCCTCTGTTCCAGGACCTGTGCTGGGCACAGAGAAACCAACTTGATAAGCTCTTTTTACCGCCTTAAAGAAGTCACAGTCTCATCAGCAGACAGTTGAAATGCAGGGTGAGCCTTGCTTTGGTCCTGGGCTTCAGGGTGTTGGGAGAGGATACAGAGGAGGATATGTGGCTGGGGTGGGGGTGCTGTGGGTGGCGGCAGACGGCCCCAAATTAAGGAACTATCTCGGACAACAGGAGAGCCTGAACAAAGATTTGGAGTTGTAAGAGAGGCTGGCTTATTCAGGGAGCTGAAAGTAGTTTCTGGCTGGATGGCATGGTGGAGGAGTGGGTAGGAGGGAGAGATGAGGCTACAGAGGTAGGTGAGAGCAGGGGGTTCGTGGGGGCTCCTCCGCATTGGAGTGACCTGGGGTACAGTCCCTCAACCCCTGAGTTGCTGTTTTCCTTTGAGCCAAGCAAATCAATCAACATGTAGCAAAGTCGAATCCCATATGGTCCCTCCTTTGGAAGAGCTCATGGCATGAAGGGAGCATCAAGCAAGGTCATTGTCATGGATTAATTTGGTGGGGAGACATCAGCCACATGAGGGAACTCTGCCTCCTCATAACTCCCGCCTGCAGGTGCTCACCGTGCCCACGGCAACCGCTCAGGACCCTGAGGGCAGCCCTCGTGCCGCCCTCCCAACTCATGCCTACCACAACCCCTCGGCCCCCCAGCCCAGCCAGCGCTGGTCCATTTCACATGCGTTAAGCATATGTGCAGGCCTTTGGTGCTTCTCTGGCAGGATGTTCTGCACAGATGTACCCTGCTATTTGTAGGCTGTCTGGGCCCAGGTAGTTGAGCAGGAGGGAGGTAGAACTACAGATGAAGGTGGCCACGAGTCTTCCCTGGACACCAGCTGGCAGAGGATAGATCCTGAGCTCCTAGGTAAGATGAATCCTGGTGGGCCCTCAACCCTCTTCCACCATCCCCCTCTCATGATGTAGAGTTCTTCACAGACCCCTGGGAAGGTCATGGAAAGTCAGAGATGAGCTGAGGGTCCCACAGAGTGAGCAGTAGGTGGGAAGCTCTGAAAAGTGCAGTTAGCACTGAAAACCTATAGCATAGTGGAATGAGCAAGTCTTTGAAGTCTGACGACCCTGAACTTGAGCACTGACCACCTGTGTGACTTTTGGCAAATTGCTTTACCTCTCTGAGCCTCTACAGAGATAAGATTGATTTTGCAAGACCACTGTGAAGATTAACTTCTTTCACTCAACACGTGTTTAATGAGTGTTCAGTATGTACCAGGGACATCGTGGTGATTGCTGGGGACGTAGAAGTGAGAGACTACTCATCCCCTCAGCCTTTATGTTCTGGTCAAGATGTTAAACAAATAATCACATGACAGTGGGGTGAAAAGTGCCACAGAGAGAAAAAAAGCAAGATACTTTCAATGTAAGATATTTTGACAAAAAAGACATTTGGTGGGTGTTGTTCACCTTTCCTTCTCAAATATGTCATTGGAAATGGGCATCTACAACTCCTCAAGTGGCGGAAAACTTTGACCCGCAAGACTAGTGACCTGGGCCTGCTTCTCCTCCCTCTTTCTGGCTGGGTGGGCTTCTTCCCCTTAGAGACAGGGCTCTCTCAGGTCCATTCCAGCTCTGCTGCTCTGTAGTTCTGATTCCCTGGGGGAGCGGCCCCTCTGCAGAGGCATCCATGTGAGCTGCAGGGATCTTGCCCACTCCAGGGCCCGTGCTAGAATTGCTTCTCCTGCCTTTGTCCAGCAAAGTCTGCTCCTACCCTCACTCACAGAAGGCACTCGGAAAATGGAGAGGGAGGAGGAAAAGGACCTGAACAGTCCCTGCCCAACTGCTCCCCTGCTCCCCCAGACCTCACTCACTTATCAGAGCCCCAGTCCCAGATCACCTCTTTCCTGAAGCCTTCTAAGATCTCTTAGCAGCAGTGATCTCTCCCTCCCCAAATCTGTGCAGATTTGTGGACAGTGAGCCTGTATTTTGTGCTGTTTACCCTCGCCATATGAAGATAACGACTCTACCCTAGGGCCTCATACCCTACGAGCTCTTGGCGATCCTCTAAGCTCCAGCACAATCCTTCTGAAGCCTTCCTGGTCCCCTCCAGATATAGCACCCCTCCTTTCTTCTGCTCCAAAGTCTTCTTCCTAGCCGTGTCAGCCACATGGGGAGTAAGCATCTGTTGCTTGCCTCTTTCCGCTGCTGGACTGGGAAGCACTCAACGCCACCTCGCCCAGGGCTGGCATTTAATATATACTTAGTAGATTCTCACCAAAAGAGTGAGAATAGATTTGTCTCTGCCCTCATTGAAAGCGTAATGGGGCCAAGAAGCAGATGCATAGCTACAGCAACAGGGGACCATGGCTGATGCCTTCTGAGAGGGGATGACAAGGCGAACAGAGGGATATTCCTCTTCCTAGCCCTAGATCATCTCCCCTGTCTCTACCAAGGCCCTTGTTTACCTCTTTCGTTGTTGCATAGCTGTTCCCCTGCTCGGGTCCTTCTCCACAAAGTGAAATCATCTTTATTCTACCAAATCTAGAACACCTCTGTGCCACGCTAGGTTTTCTGTATGCATTTAAGAATTTTGACTTGATTCACTTTGCATTTATGAAGAAACTAAAATCACTCCTATCACAAAGAAACTTCCTTTTTACCTTCAAAATAGAAAGATTTAATCCTTTTTAAAAAATATTTAATGTTATTAACCTTTCTATTTCAGCAGAAATCAGAAATGGTATTTAGTGTCCAAACATGTATGTGTTTTAAAGAAATAGGTGATTTCTAAACCTCCTGGAAGTCACACAAACATTAACTTTCTAGAAAGCTTTTCAGAAAGGGCAGCATTTGTCCAATTCAAAATATAAACAAGAATAGAGAATGGTGTAATTTCATCTACTTGTTGTACCAACGAACACAAAGACCCTTGCTTTGTGCCATGATTCCCATTTTATAGAAGAAGCCACTGTGGCTTAAGAGGTGAAGTAAATAACAGAACCAGGATTTGCACCAGGTTTTTCTAACACTAAATCCGTTGCTCATCCATCAAATTGCAGCAATTTATATGTGATGTAATAGCGTTTCACATGTTAAATTCTGAACTTCCCCAGAACTGGGACACACTTTGTCTCTGGGTCCCCAGTGCCTCTTACAGAGCCTGGATCTTGATATGCAGTCAGGGATTATGTGAGGAATAGACTCATGAATGGCTGAAGGAAAGACAAGTACTACCTTTTATACTCTTTCAAAAGCTTCCTTTACCCAGCTGAGAGGGTTCTTCCCACAGACGGTATATTTTCCCGAAAATAAACCTCAGGTGCGTGTCAATACCAGAATGCAAGTGGATCAAAAGGGCTTTTTTTTATTTTTGATTCCTACTCTTCCCACAAAGTGAAAAAAAGTTCCTTTGTTACCTTAAATATCTATGCCACATCGTACAATGCTCTCTCTTAATGCAAGTGCTTATTATTGTGGCTAATTTGGTCACATGTGTTTGAGGGAGAACAATGCCTCGGAAATTTTTAAAAGCAAAACAGCAATCTGAAGCATTTGTAGTAATGAGATGTAAATTGCCAACATTGGTAGTGGAGCCGACTAAAATTTGCAATGAAGTGATTTTCCCCCTTCTTAAATTAAAAGCACTAGAGGCCCTCCCTCTTCTCCCCAAGGAAACCACATGCTTTTTTTTTCCTTTTCCTTCTGATTCTGTGATGCTAAACATCACGCTTTATTGATTGATTCATTCCTTCATTCATCTGCCATTTTCTGAGCCTCTGTTCCATGCCTGCCTCGGTGCTCAGCTCTTGCAGAGGCATCATCAGCCCACATGGTGGCTATCCGTAATCCCATTGTGCAGAGAGGCGAGGTGACTTGACTTGCCTACAGTCATGCAGCTGGGATTCACACCCAGGTCTCCTAAAAGATCCCTTTCAATATGTGCCTTTGGCTGGTTTTTCCAAGCTGCCCGCCTTGCCAAGGCTGAGGCGACAGGTACCTTCTATATATAACTCCCTGGAGGAGGAGACTGTTTGTTGCAGAGAGCCCTGACCAGGTGTTAAACAAATGGTACTGACTGAGAATGTTAGGAAGTCATTTTCCTTGAGAGCCAGAGATGCCAATACAGCAGCCTCGGTATTTGACAAAACGCTGTCAGTCCCCGAAGAGACCATGATGAGCCTGTGGAGACGGGTGGGCTGCGGAGTACAGGGACGTGCTGTGCGCCGTGCCTGCACTGGGCACGAGCGACCAAAGCAGAGCAGCGGGGCGCTGCTCACAGAACCCAAGGTTTAGTGGAGACAAACTTAAGGACACAGTATAACGTGTGTCGGGGAGAGTGCAGTGTCGGGGGAGTGAACCACTATTTACCAAGCAGCCGCTCTGCGCTGACTCTGAAATAATCATTTCATATATGTGGTTCACTCATTTCATCCTTAGTCTTGCCAAGTCACCATTATCTTTCCTCCTTTCGGGTGAGGCGACAAGGTTAGGGAGGTTAAGTCATTATTTATGTGTAAATTATATCTTGAGGATAGAATTTGAACCAAGCACCGTGCTGAGTGAGCCCTGTTCTCTGTCATAAAAAGTCAGTCCTTGGCTGCCCAAGCCTCACAGGCTAGTTGGGGACACAGACATAGAAACAAATGAGTGCATCTGGTTGTTATGGTAGAGTGGGGACGGAGGGTGTGGGAGGGTCCAAAGGACAGTGGAGCTCTACTGCCCAAGAAAGACCACAACTCACCTGAACAAGAAGTGGCAAACCCAGTACTTAAGCCCAGTCACTCTGACTCTAAATCCCAAGCCAAGCACTGGAGAGAATTATTTACCTCCGTTTGAGGGGACAGGGCAGCCTCGTGGAAAAGGTGGCATTTGAGTCAGGCCTTGCACTGCTGGTGGAGTTTGGATAGGTGGACATCCATAGGGGTAGAATGTTCTGCACAAAGAGAATGGCACAAGCAAAGACTAGGAGGCAGGAAAGAATGGTGTATGTGTGGAGAGGGTTAGTCAGGCCACTTTGCCAACAATAGAGTCTGACTCTGGGGAGGAGACCAATAGTGGACGGAGCCAGAGAGGTGACTCTCTCAACCCAACTCCTCTGTAGACAGTGTGGAGGAAGAGTCCTTTGCCTGTATCTGTAGCCATCTGAATCATCCATTCTCCTGACTAGATGCTTCTGATTTCTACTTAACAGTCTTGATTTCTATTTCTCAGACTGCAGGAAAGGTTACAGACATTCAGGAGAACAGCTTCCCACCCACCCGTACCTCTACCCTCAAGCACCCCCACTCAGCAGCAGGGCTTTATTTCAGAATCTTTGCCCTGGCCCATGAAAATCTCTCCCTGCCCCCTCCCCCGACTCTCTCTCTCCTCTCATATCGTGAAGAATTTATTAAGAGCTTGCCAGGTACCAGGCACTGCCCTAGGCTCCAGGATTCCAAAGGGAGCAAAACTTTGCTCTTAAAGAGCTTCACAGTCTAAGGTAGATGATTGCAAACATAATTTGCTAAAAGTATTCACAATATAGAGACCCCTACCTGGGAGTGATCAGAGCCAGGTCTCACAAAGGAGACACCTCAGCTGTGTCCTAAAGTCTGACTGAGGGGTTGGCAGACAGATGAGGTAGTGTTCAAGGCCAAGACAGCAGCACAGAGGCCTGGGGCAACATGGTACTTGGGGCACCTGAGCATAGGTGAATTTTGGGGGGAGCAAGAAGTAAGCCCTGGAGGTGGAGGAAGATGCCAGTTGTTCTGGACTTAAAGAAGGTGTGGGACTTAATGAGGGGATAGTGGGGAGCCTAGACAAGGAAAGACACTGTCATGTGGAAGATCTCTTTGGTAGCCATTGTGGAGATGGACGGGAGAGAATCAGATGGAAATCATAGCTGGACCGGATACATTCTCTTGTCCGACAGCCACTTCTCATGGAAGGAAAGGTAGGCTTTAGAGGAGGAACATGATGTTGCCAAAGAGGACGTGTGAGCTAGTAGCTACATGGACCTCCTCCTGTCAGCCCATTCCTTCTTCTTGTTGCTGAACAGGAAAGAGACCTCAGATGCCAACTCAGCCACAAGCTTTAGGGGAAACTGAAGTAATTACGTCTCCCCAGGTCTGAGAAAAGATCAAATGCTCCACTTGAGTTTGTCTGTATCTCAGAAATTCAACTTGAAATCCCACACAGAGAGGAGAAACTTTGGCATCTGCTTCTGGAATTTAGAATTATTCATTCATTGTTGTCATTTTTTTATTCATTTAGCAAACATTCAGAGAACACCTACTCAGTGCCAGGTGCTGGGGACAAGGGAAATATAAGACCTAAGCCCAGTTCTTGAATAGAATCTGATAGCATTATTGGAAGATGCTGTCAGAATGATTAGGATGCTATTGGTCCTTCACTCTGCCAACTTCGGCATTTGCCATTCACTGACCTGTGGTCACACAATGAAAACGCAGCAGAGCCAGGAGTGGACCAGAAATCTCTACCAAGACGAGGAGAGCTCTTTCATCTGCACAGTTCTGCTCCCCAAGATCTTGCATTCAGCTTTATGTGAGGTTCATGCTTAACTCTCTGGAGACTACAAAGATTCTATCTTGCAGTTGGCAGCTGCCAGCAACTCAGGATTGATATTCTCATTCTGAGAAGCCCTGTCATGAGGAATTTTGGTAACAAAATCACCAATACCTTCCCTACCACCAACCAAAGTCTAGGATGTGGCAACTGAACACAGAGTTGCGACCAGATTATTGCAAAGGGCTTTAATATATAAAGAGCTTTGCACCCAGTTGTCTGCATGGTTAGCATTAGAGAAGATTGGACTGTGAATCCCTCCGTTACTTAAGTTGTATGCACAGCTGTAGGGAGCTGTGTGGCAATAGCTGAATCTCTGATGTCAGTCAACTCCTGAAATGTGTGCACAGGGAGAATTTCCAGCATGCTAAATTCTGTTGGCCTTTGGAGTTGTTCTCCCACAAAAGTTAATCAAGTCATTCAGCCTTATTTACCCATTTTCATCCTGTTTCTCTGCCCTTCGGTAATCAAGACACAATAGGTGACTTAAAAAAAAAAAAGGTCCATCATTTTTAAAAGCTAATGGAGAAAAAAATATCCCCCTTAGAAACTACCACCATTTATCTAGCTTCCTTTCACTGTTTAAACCCCACATAATTGTGTTGATTGCATTAAAATAAAAATCAGAGTAGCTGCTGGTTCAGGCAATCAGGGGCTTAATCTGAATTGTATTTTAATTTCTTGGTTCAAATGCTCCTGTCTAGATATGAGTTCTTGGGGAGGGGAGGTCTTCTCATTGCTCGTCGTAGCTTTCCTAACCTCCCTTCTTCTGCTGTGGCCTTCTCCGCTGTAGGCCACTGAGGTGGGGTTTTTGGCAAGTACACAATTTGCATATTCCAGTAATTGCCACCCCTTCCCCTCTAACCCAGTCTTAACAGAACCTCTTTCCTGTACAGGGATTTGAGTCTCCTGCCTTTCCGTTTAGACAATGACACCCTAGAACAGTGCTCCTCATTCATGCTTAATTAGAGTCTAGTCCATTCTTGTCTTCCAGTTTTTCACCTTTCCCTGTGACATTCATACCTCATTTTATTTTTGAGTCTGGGTTTAAGTGTAGTCCAATGGACAAAAATAAGCTAGCATTTTTTTTGTGCCACTATGTGCTGATAGATGCATAGTTAAAAATATTTGCCTTCTATTTTCCTTGGAGTTCTAGACAGATTTCTTTTCTTAACTGCCTAGGTCCTGCCATTGACCTGGAAAAAGTAAAGTCAGAATGTCTCGAGCCCGAACCGGAGTTACGGAGCACTTTCAGTGAGGAAGCAAATACGTCGTCCTATTACCCCGCTCCTGCACCTGTCATGGACAAGTATATCCTAGACAATGGCAAGGTAGTGTTTTAAGCTCAATATCCATTGCCTACAAGTGTTTGTTAGTCAGAGTGAAGATGGAGAGTACGGTGGGAGCTTTCCACGGCACAGCGTGACTGGTCGGCTTCTTGGCCTAGCCCTGAGTGACTATTTTTGGAATTTTTCTGTTATAACTAGTGTAGCTTTGCTAGGACCTTTTCCTCTTCCTTCTTCCTCCTTTCTTTCTTTTCCTTTTCTTTTCTTTCTTTTTTTTTTTTTTTTTTAACATTTTGGGCCAAAGCAACTGTAAAACTAAACTGACATTTTAAAATAGCTTATTAGTGAGAAAGATATTTTTAAAAACTCCCATGATAGTGTGATGGAACTTGTTCGACCTTCCTATGAAACCAGATGCTTACGTTTATCAGGTGAACTGGAAATGAAGCATCTGATTTACAGATAACAACTCAATACATACGTGTTGACTGTTTACGAAGTATCTGTATGTTCCAAGCCCTATGTTAGATACTATGAACACAGGGGAGAATGAGACATGCCTTCTGTCCCCAAGCTGCCTTTGAGCTGTATGTTCTGCAGTGGTTAGCCCGCCATCCCAGGGCAACATGTAACTCCTCAGATTTTCTTGTATGACACTTGAAAACAAATCATGAAAGAAGACATAAGCACTATTAGTAATTGTATTGATACAGGGTGGAATACTAATAGAATAGCCTTTAAAAGTCTTAAAGTCACATGATGCTATAGCAGCAGCGCACGGGAGGAAACTGCTCTGACATCCTTCTAACATCAAAATGAATTCACCTTCAAAGAAGAATATCAGACCCTTTTATCTAGGCACTGGTAAAAATCCAGCTTTAGTGTTATGTTCTCTACCACCCTGGCACACATTGTAGACATCACCTCTCATTCTCCTTAAAGAGTCGTCTGCGTCAGTTCATTTTTCTTGCTTCATGCTTCGAAAGGTCTCTGTTTATCTAGTATCATTCCCCAGTGGGTTGATGAGAAAGAAAAGGTTGTTTTATTTGGGTTTGTACAGATATATCCCTGCAGCTGGCCATCGTGAGCCAAAGCAAATATTGTCAAGCTGAGGAAATGAAACCTATTAGTTTTCAGGGCTCTCTTGGATGTGCTGTCAGTCCTTGCATCTCCCACTGAGTGCTTCCTCCCCTGCAGAGGCAAGGCTGATGGGCCAGGCCACAGGCCTTGCCTTGCTCCATTCAACAGGCTTGAAAAGTCAGCTTTGCAGAGGAGAGACGCAGGACAGAGTAGAAGCAGGCATCCCGGAGCCTGAGTTCTTAGCATAGCTCTACCTCTGTCCTACCTGTGTGACCTTGAGCAGGTCCTTCAATTCTCTGCAGCCCCAGTTTCCTTACCTGCGAAAGGTGGGATCTGATTGATGCTCTCCATATGCCTTTTTTGACTCAAACTGTGTAGCCAAGTTTGGTAGACCTTCTCTGATTGGAGTTAAAAGAAGATAGGACTATTCTATGTCTGTTGATTTCCTTTTAGTCATGACCACATTGTGGAATGACAAGAGAGGTTTTCTTAAAGTAGCTTCCCAGAGAAATCTATTTCTCTCTTGCTTTGAAGCTGATGGACAGTCTCTGAGCATTACAGGGGACCCCTTTTGCAAAGATAGCATTCTTCTCCCACAAAATGGCTCTCTCAAACCTCATTTAATTTTTTTACACGTGAGTTAAACAACAAATCTTGAAAAATGCCTATTTTGTTTTTCACTGGTTTTTACCGGGATGTTGCTATAAGACAAACCTGGTTTTTGTTTGCACTTAATTTGTAGTCAGGCAGAGAGATTTATTAAGGTGGAGGAAAGAAAACAGACGTGCCGAAAATGGATGGCAGCGTCCCAGAGCAGCACATCCCACATCCCAGAAGTAGCCCTCCTTGCTCTTGGCTCTGCTGTCCTTTCTCACCCTTCCTTCTCTCTGCAGGACCAGGGGCCTTCATCTCCGCGAGGCTTACAGCACTGGAATGGGATCCATTCGTAGTAGAAAATGAGTTTTGTCCTATAAAACATTTCTCAAAGATATATTTTGATCAAGTCCAATCCTACCAGATGCCGTATTTTTAATAACCCCCCTTGACACGTAACACTAATATTTTGGCCAACTAGTGTACTATGGTTTACATAGACAGGGCTTGCCACACAAGTTACTTGATTCTGATAAAGGGCATGGCTTTTCTTTGTCTAAGATGTTTTATCTCACAAACTCATTGAATCATAAAGCTGGAAAGACCATTAAAGTTTAAATGGTCTAATTTATACATAGTATGGCTGGAGGAAACACATCCAGAGAGGGGACTGTCTACAGTTAAACAGGTTAGAGGCAGGCAGGAACTGCAAGCCAGTTCCCAGGCCGATGCTCTTCCCAGTCTATTCTGCTGCATCCCTAAAAGCTGTGCATTGTGCCAGGTGACCTTGAGCTTTGCTGACCTCAGGGGCCCTTATCTCAAATGCCCCAGAATGTATCTGCGATTATTCTTACACAGGACCATTTCTTTCTGTGCTATAAAGTTGGCCTTTTACTGGAGTGAATGTCAGAAAATATTTTCTTCTCCACGGAACAGCAGCTCACCAGAACTAAAAACTAATGCCATAAAGACATTAAATATGCCTGTCAGCTTCCTACTGCTTTGTGTTCAGACTAGTCCTTATCACTTTGTGGGGACAGAAGAGGCAAAGCCTTGAATCTCCCCACCAAGATATATTGTGAAGGGCTGAATCAGATGGTAAAGGCTCTAAGTGGGCTAGAAATTCAGAAGGGATAGAACTTAGCCCTGGAGTAATTAAGGAGTGTTTCCTGGATTTTAGACTGGGGCTTGAAAGATTAGCAGGCTTCAGAAAACGTAAGGGGAAGCATTCA
>RJWJ010042039.1:0-13235 GCA_004363605.1 Indri indri | reverse complement strand
TGGGACTTGGGGGGAAGCGGGGGCAAGGGCAACATACGTAACCTAAACATCTGTACCCCTATAAACAACAAACAATAAAAAAAAAAAAGAAAAAATCAAACAACCCTATCAAAAAGTGGGCAAAGGACATGAACAGAAACTTTTCAAAAGAAGACAGAATATTGGCCCAAAAACATATGAAAAAATGCTCAACATCTCTGGGGAGGGGGAGGAGGGGACGGGTATATGCATACACAAAGAGTGCAATGCGCACCATCCGAGAGATGGACATGCTTGAAACTCGGACTCGGGGCAGTGGGGGGTAAGGGCAACATACTTAACCTAAACATCTGTAACCCCATAATATGCTGAAATAAAAAAAAAAAACCTGAAGGTTAATGATAAAATAAAAGTCCAAAAAGACACTTTCATCTATAATTTTAAAAAAACAGCTCTGTTGAGCAACTAATGGGTCAAAGAAGAAATAGAAAACAAAATTACAAAACTTCTAAAAAATTGTAATATAAAAACATGACATATCTGAATCTGTGGGAAAAAGAAAAAGAAGCTATCAGAGGAAAATTTATAGATTTATATAAAAAGCAATGTAAATAAATATATTAAATCCCCACCACAAATGTTAGATAGAATAAGAAAAACAAAGAAAAATAAAATAAAATAGAAATGAATTAATAAAGATAAAAATAAAACTGATGGATTAAAAAACTGAAAAATAATAGAATTAAGTAATAAAACTAAACGCTAATTCTTTGAAAAAACTTAACAAAATAGACAAACTATTTTGTAACTTAATCAAGAAAGAAAAGGAAAAAGCACAAATACCTAAAATCCAAAATGACAATAAATAAATAATAAAACAGAAGAAAATTTTAAAAATTTTGTAAGAGGCCAGGTGTGGTGGCTCATGTCTATAATTCTAGCACTCTGGGAGGCCGAGGTGGGAGGATCAGAAGCCTCAAAGTTTGAGAGTTAGCCCAGGAGTTTGAGGTTGAGTGAGCTTTGATGACGCCACCACACTCCAGCCTGGGTGACAGAGTAAGACCCTGTCTCAAAAAAAAAAAAAAAAAAAAAAATTTAAGAAACTATGTTGCATTATTTTATGAAATATACATTAAAACTTTGAGAAGGATTTGGTAAAACTACACCCCATGGCCAAATCTGGCCAGCTGCCTATTTTTGTAAGTAAAGATTTCCCGGGGCATACTCATTCTTTTATGTATTATCTATGGTTTCTTTTACTAACATGGTAGAGTTGAGTACTTGCAATCAATGTCTTATGTTCTGAAAAGCCAAAATAGTATCAATACCCCTTAAAGAAAACATTTATGACACCTGACCTTGAGAAATACATAATTTTCTTTTGTGAATAAAGTACATTTCCAAAATGGACCTCATTAGAAACAGAAAAACACAAATTATCATCATAGGTGAAATAGAGTAAGTAGATAAAAAGTTACTCCACAAAGGTGCCCCACCCTCCCAACCAGGAGAGACACAATGAGACCAGGAATCGACAATAAGCATTCAGCCCAAGAGGATTTTTCTGTGTTCTTTAGACTCCCTTCCCCTACCGAGAGAGACCTGGCAGTAGCACCAGTAAGGCGAATCCCACCACAACAAGAGGAATGGCAAAAAGGAAACCTCTTTGTCCCTCTGGGCTGGAGACTCTCTTCCCCCTCTCAGGGGAATCAGGCAGCCCAGATTTTGAAAGCTCTTTCTGTCTCCTCAAACAGCACCATCAAGGACAGTGGCAGCCAATGTGGCAGGAAGTAAACTAAGCAGATCAAAACAGCACTTTGAAGACTCTGAAAATTAAATTGTCACTGGAATCACAGCCTACAAAAGTAAGCCAAGATCCTTGTATTAAACCAAAACAAAGAGACAGCCTCTTAAAAGATTTAAGTAAGATGTGGAGACTCCTAACACAATACCCGAAATGTCCAGCACATGCAATCTGAAATTACCCATCCTACCAAGAATCAGGAATTTAAAACTTGAGAGAGAAAAGACAATTATCTGATGCTAACATGAAGATGAATCAGATATTGGAATTATCTGAAAAGGATTTTAAGGCAGCCATCATAAAAATGCTTTACCAAGCAATTACAAGTTCTCTTGAAACAAATGAAAAAATAGAAAATCTCAATAAAGAAACAAAAATTTGCCTTTCCCTGAGGATTAGTGATGTTGTGCATTTTTTCATATGTTTGTTGGCCATTAGTCTGTTTTCTTTTGAAAAGTTTCTGTTCGTGTCCTCTGCCCACTTTTTAATGGGGTTGTTTGATTTTTTCTTGCTGATTTTTCTGAGTTCTCTGTAGCACGAGATATCACTTAACTCCAATGAGAATGGCTTTTATCAAAAAGTCCCAAAACAATAAATGTTGGCATGGATGTAGAGAGATAGGAACACTCATACATCGCTGGTGGGACTGCAAACTAGTACAACCTCTGTGGAAAGTAATATGGAGATACCTCTAAGAGCTACAAGTAGAGCTACCATTTGATCCAGCAACCCCATTACTGGACATCTACCCAAAAGAAAAAAAAGACATCTGCACTAGAATGTTTATAGCAACACAATTCACAATTGTAAAGCTATGGAAACAACCCAAGTGCCCATCAATACACGAGTGGATTAATAAAATGTGGTGTATGTATACCATGGAGTTCTATTCAGCCACAAAAAACAATGATGATCTAGCACCTCTTGTATTATCCTGGATAGAGCTGGAGCCCATTCTACTAAGTGAAGTATCACAAGCATGGAAAAACAAGCACCACATGTACTCATCATCAAATTGGTATTAACTGACCAACACTTAGGTGCACATTTATTAGTAACATTAATAAGGTGTCGGGCAGGTGGGAGTTAGGAGGAGGGGATGGGCATATACACACCTAATGGGTGCAGTGAGCACTGTCTGGGGGATGGACATGCTTGAAGTTCTGACTCGGGTGGGGCAAAGGCAATATATGTAACCTAAACGTTGGTACCTCCCGTAATATGCCGAAATTAAAAAATAAATAAATAATAAAAAATAAATATGAAAAAGAAGCAAAAATTATAAAAAAAGAAAAAAGAACGGAAATATAGAACTGAAAAGTACAACAGAAAAGTGGGTTTGAACACATGAAAAGATATATCTTTATTTTGCATAACAAGTCTCAATATCATAAAGATGTCAGTTTTACCTAAGTTAATGTATACTTTTAACACACTCCAATCAAAGAAACGGGAGTCCTGGTTGGATGTTAGATTTTTGTTAAGAAATACTAACCAATTTTCTAAGTGTGATCATCGTGTGGTAGCTATGGTTATGCAGATAAATTTTTATTTTTTTGAGATAGTAAAATACAGAGATTTGCTTCAAAATAATAGTTGGTGTGCATAGAGAGGAAACAAGATTGGCAATGTGTTAGTTTATTGATAATTGTTGAAGGTAGGTGATAGCTATGTTGAGTCTTATATTCCTTTCTCTACTTATGTATATACTTGGGACTTTCCAAAATTAAAAGTTTTAAAAAATGTCTTTAGGATCTAGCGATTTGCAGGTATTTTGTTTGGGTGAGGAAAAAAATAGGTGACATAGAAGAGGCTGGAGTTTGAGCAAGACGAAGGCAGGAGCATAACAGCAAAAGAGAGGAAGCGTTGATTACAGAAGCCTACGGAGGTGTAAACTGAGACAACCCCAGCCAATCCATCCGCAATGCAGTTTATTAAGGACGTAACTTCAGAAAAATGACACGCCTGGTCTTCCCTAGAAAAGGTTTTTTGAAAGAAAAGAAACTCAAAGGAAATAATAACAGAATCTTCAGAGTACTTTAAACTCTCTTTCAGCATCACTCTTATTCTTTTATTGGTATACCTCCTTTTCCTCCTAAACATGCTTTTCCTTTAGACACAATAAGAACAAAGAGATAAAAATTTTATAGTACTTTACTGATTTTCTGTTTTGCTTGATTACTTAAACTGGACAACAGTATTGCTTTCTGATTTTTTTCATTGTAAGTAAATAAGTAGAATATTAATAATTTCTAATCTGTTTTCCAAAGACAGACTGTGTGGGTTAGAATCTGGCCTCTGTCATATATTAGGTGTGTAACTTTGGGCAGATTACATATTTTCTGTCTTAGTTTCCTCATCTGAAAAAATGCAGAATGACAGAACTTAGGATACTGGTTAGGATCGGTGATGTCATGCGCTTATTGTGGATCATCAGAGAGAAGTTTGGACACCATGTATACAAATGTCTATGGCCATTGACTATGCTCAGTGCATAGAAGACATGGGCAGTTTATTCCTTTAAGCTGGGGCTTGGGACCGAGTCCCTTTACGGTATGGTATTTAACTCTGTATTTCTCCGCTATCCGCTTGCATTAGTTTCCTGTGGCTATTGCAACAAACTGCCACCAACTTGATGGTTTAAAAAAAAGAGAAATGTATCGTCTCATAGTTCTTGAGGCCAGAAGTCTGAAATCAAGACGCAGGCAGAGCCAACTCCCTCTGGACATCTTAAGGAAGATTCCTGTCCTTGCCTCTTCCAGCTTCTGGTGACTGTCACCATTTCTTGGTTTGTGGTTACCTCACTCCAATCACTGCCTCCATCCTCATAGCATCTTCTCCTCTGTGTGCTTGTCCCCAAACTCCCTTTGCCTCTCCTATAAGGATACATGCGATTGCATTTAGGGCTAACTCAGATAATCCAGGATAAACTAACTCCTCCTTTCAACAATTGCAATCACATCTGTGGCCACGTAATGTGGTATTCACAGGTTCCTGGGATTAGGGTGAAGACATATATTTTGGGGGCCACTACTGAGCTCACTGCACCATCTGAAGAAGACATTCCTGTCAGAGGCATCTAATGAGAAGCCCTCACTAAACATATGTGAAGACCCTTTCAATTGAGAGGTATCAGCTGCAGAGGCAGCTGAAGAGACAGCAGAATTCTTCAGGGAACTGCTGAGACGATATTTGTTATTTACCACACCAGGCTGAGACAACCCTGAGTTCAAAAAATGTTGCTGTTTTAAACTTCCATTGCTAGGCTCAAGGTCCACCGAAAGAAAGCTACAGCAAAGGGCTAAACTCTAATAATGAATTCATGTCTTCATTACTTTTGTTTGGCTGCCTAACTTCAAGGTGGCCCAGCCTGCCGGACCCCATTTCTGACTCATTCTGGATGCTTGGAGTGCTGTTGAGATGAACAGCCATGGCATTTTTATTTTATGTTACTTTTAATTTGAGAAGTGACACATGTGCCTAGTCAAAACTTTAAAGACTTAGGACATATACAAGTACAAAGTGAAAAATATTAATCCACTCTCTCCTAATTACTCTCCTCACATCTGTCACTACCAGAGGTAACTATTATTCTTAGTTTGCAGTTTGTCTTTCCATATCTTTTCATGTACATAATTTTATATAACCGAAATTGAATCATACCATGCAGATTATTTGCAACTTCTTTCAGCTGTAATTTATTTTACCTTTATTAATGGCTCAGTCTGTTTTCCTAGGAAGAATATTTCCGTGAAAACAAAATTACTGTTTCCAATATCACCCACCTATTGCAACCATCCAGGTTGGAAATGATAGCGGATAATGTTAGCAACAGAGCTGTGAGAATTGGCCAAATAACAGAGATCCAGGCGCTTTCTGAGATCCAAATGCCCAGTTACCAATATTCTTTGAAACACTTTTGTAAATTGGGGACTGAGTAAACAATTTTTAGAGATTTCACTTCTATTGGTTTCTATTTACTACTTAAAACGCCTAGTACATTTCCTTTACTTTTGCTTTGACAGGAAACAGTCATCTACTTTACTTCCAATTTAAAACACTCTATTATAACTACTAAGACAAACTCTGATGCTCTCCTGATCCCATTACATATTTCCAGCTCTGTTACCACATACACGTTATTTAAGCAGAGAATTTTCACCAACAGCAATTTTATGCTGCTGCTTTCTCATGAAAAGACAGTTTCACTGTTACTATCTTTCACCATCATTTCCCCTGTCATTCTCATCAGCAGCACATGCCCTTAGTAAAGTCTGTGACCCTCACAGCACTGTGCTGGGATTTGCACAGAGATGGGAGGTATCCATCTTTTCTTAAGATGTTGAAAATGTGGATGGGGTTATATAGTAGTTCTGTAGTAGTTCAAACATCCCACATTGGTGAACCAATTCTCTTCATGCATCAAGCATGTTTTTGACCACTATGTACCAGGCACTGCTCTAGGCTCTGAGGTAAAAGCATTCAGCTAAAAAGACACAAATTTCTGCCCTCATGGACTTTGTATTCTAGAGGAGGAGTGAGACGATAAACAAGAAAAATAAGTAAAACATAAGATATGTTAGAAAGTATCAGCACTCTAAAGGAAAATAAAAGAGGAACAAGGATTCAGAGTTCTGGGGGTTGTATATTTGCAATTTTACATTGGATGGGCAGAGTGGACCTCACTAAAAGGATGATATTCAAGCAGAATATAGAAGTATGGAAGCAAAGCCATGCCAGTGTCTGGGTTGAGAACATTTCATGTAGAAGAGATACAGAAAAATCCCCGAGGCAGGGCCATACCTGATGTTTCCAAAGGAGAGCAAGGCCAGTATGGCAAAGCAGAGTGAACAAAAGGGGAGTAGCAAGAGATGAGGTTAGAGAGTTTAGAGAGGGCCTGACTGTCCAGGGCAGGACCTTGGTTTGTAATCTATCAGAAATAGGAGACTGTTGGAGGTTTTAAGACAAGTAACATGACCTGACTTAAGTCACTCTTACTCCTGGGTTGAGGATAGCTTCGAATGTGAATGATGTGGAAGCTAAGAGACCAGTTGGACACTTATAATAATTAAGATGAGAGATGGCAGTGGTTTGGACCACGGTGCTAGCAGCAGAGACAGTGAGAAGTCATCAGATAATAGATACATTTTGAAGGCAGAAACTGCAAGATTTTCTGATGAATTGGGGATAGAGTGAGAGACAAACAGATGACTGCTCCAAATTTTACTGGTCTGGGAAAACGTAATAATGGCATTGCTATGAAGTGCAGGTGTATCAAAGTGAGGCGTTCAGTTTGGTACATGGTAACCTCGGGATGTTTATTAGATGCAAAGGGAGATGTTAGATAGGCAATTGGATATAGAACCTAGAGTTCTTGTAAAAGGATTGGTTGGAGATAGGACTTTATAGTCTTCAGGGTATAGATGGTTTCCCAGCTATGACCCTGGGGAACATCAAGAAGAGATAGAATATCAAGGCAGAGAAGAGGTCTGACGACTGAGCCCTGGGCACTTCTGTGTTAAGCAGCAAAAAGGAGGAAGTTGTACAGCAACCAGTAATGGTCAGTGAGGTAGGAGGGAAACGCATGAGTCCATGAAAAAATGCTCCAAGGAAGAGTGATCAATTTTGTCAAATATTGTTGTTAGATCAAGAAAGAGAGGAGAAGCAAATATACGTTAGTATAGAAACTCTTTATAGGAAAGCAAAAGTGGAGCAGAACTGGGGGGAAAGGATTGGGAGAGGGTGGGTATTTCTGAATATGGGAGAATTAGCAGCCTGGATGAGACTTACTCTGTTTGGTCGGTAGTGTTTTGACACATTTTGAATTTGAACGCCTTTTGAAAGGCACCACTGTCTTTGCCAAGCCTGGGTTTTCAGGTTTGTAATTCCTGCAGGAAAGGCCAGGCCATTGTGGATTTAACATTGGCAGTTGTGGTGTTTGTAAATAACCCTGAAAGACATGTAACACCTAATTGTAACTATACTAAGGCACTTTTTGTTAACTTTTTAAAATCTAAAATAAGTTTTTTCTTCTTTGGAAAATTACAAAACCAAAATCTGTTCATGGTATATAATTTAGAAGCAGTAAAAGAAAATAAATATTAATCACAATTTACCTTGAGAGATAATCCCCTGTGAACACTTCAGCATCTATCCTTCCAGGCTTTTGTAGGTTTTTTTGTAATGAAACTATATTTAAGAAAAATGGGATCATACTACAAATTATGTTGCATAATTTACTTTTTGCATTCAAAATAGCATAAAACTTTTTGAAATCACTATTCTTTTACAGTATCATTTTCATGAATACATAGAATTTCCATTGTATGAATGCATCAAAATTTGTTTAAGTGATCACTTGTTTGGATATTTATTTACTTATTGTGAATAAAATAACGTGACAATGAACATCCTTGAAGCAAATCTTTGCTTACATCTGATCCTGAAAGAGAGGGATTTGAATCATAAGTGCTTCAAGGCTGGCTTGAAAAGTGAGCTAGCTGACTTCCTCATACAAAACTCTATAAAAGCTCTGTGGTCTTTTTAAAATAAATTATCCTGTTTCATCTTCACCAAAGGAGGTGGATATTTTTAAGATTTTCTTTAAAAAAAAAAAATGAGGGAATTTTGAGAAAGTCACATGTGTACCGAAACAAAAATCCTCGGATGGGGGAAAAGATCAACGCTCCAAATAAGAAGTGTGTGCTTTACATATAACTTCCTAATCTTTCTTTAGAGTTGGTAAATAAATAGCACATCTAACTGGTTCCACTCACGCATCAAGTCTTTAGTGACAATTTTTCTCAAGATATTTTCTCTTACTGCCAGCACTTAGAGTCATTCCTTTTTATTATTTAGGCAATTAGCATCTGTATAGAGTACTGCATATTTTGGCTTGGCTTTTTTGTTCAGCTTCTCACAGTGGTCTAATTAGGTGAGTTGATTACTTTGTCATTTTTACTTTTCTCAAATATGGTGGCAATTTCCCTTGGGTCCATTCTAGAAGTGCTCTCATCCAGTTTTTGAGCTTTCTTTGTAGACTCCCTACATAATATTCACGTAATTGGTGCCCATCTTTTCTACATAAGTTCTAGTTGGAGCCCCTTGTTCAAAAAGCAGCAAAAAAAGAGCCATCAATTATTCTAAAATATAAAGCATTTTCCCTTTATGCAGGGTCCCTCTCTCAGCTTGCCATGGTGCTTTGTATTTGTTCTTTAATGTCATTCTAGGTAAATAAAAATCAGCATTTTAAATTATTGGTATGACTTTTACTGCTCATTTCTATATTACACAATGCCAGTTTTAAAGGCAAATGTAAGAACATCGAACTTACATGTGGAATCACTGAAATTATACAATTCCTATTTTGTAGCCCCTGCATGCATATGTATTTTGTGCTTTACCAGAACAGTGGAAACACTGCATGCACAAAGCTAACTCAACTGGTTTTTTTCCTCCCTTCGTGATGTCTGCACGTGATATCTACCACTGCTCAACCTTTTAACGAGTAACGAAGAGCTGAAAGGACAAAGAACTGTGGGTTGCCTTTTCTTTCCCCTTCCAGTTATGCCACCATTTTCAGCCTAAATGGTTGGCTAATATAGGGAAGCGATACAATCATGAAAGATATGCTATGGTTCCTGGACTGTTTGCATTTCTTGGAATGCTACTGCCGCCTTCTGCCTTCAAAGCAAATTCTGGTTTAAACAGAAGGCGTGGCCTCTCAGGGCTGCCAGCTTGGTCGGGTGAAGATGTTGCATGCTGACCTTGTTTATACTTGCTTTGAGTCTTGCTGAACTCCTATGTATTGCAAGTCCTCCAGAGCTCTGTGTTCATGGGGTGGCGCATACCTTGTGTGTGATGGGCGGCCAGGAATGGCAAACACACATATTGCATCTGTCTTCTTTGCTCACATAAATACGATATTGTCCTATCAGACTTCATTTTCAAAACATAGGTTCAAAGACAAAATTAGGAAGAATATCAAGACCATGACCACAGAGCACAAGATCAAGCATGGGACTCTTCTGACCTTCAGGCCCTGTGTGGCCCACGAAGCCAGCCCTCATTCCAGCTTTTTCGAATGGTTTCTTGATCTTCACAGCCCTGAAATAAGTATTTATCAAACAAACGGATGAAAATTTACTTTGTTCTAGACAGTGCTTGGCAGTTTACCCTTGTTATCTCCTTTAATCTTCAAACAACAGTATGAAGTAGATTCTATTATTGTCTCAATTTTATAGAATATGAGGCTTACACCGCTTAGATTATTCGTGTTAGGTCATATCGATTATAAGTAGCAGAAGCAGAATTTGAACCTAGGGAGTTCACTCTTTCTTTTTAAATATAATCAAGGAGACAATTTAAAACTGGACTTTAGAGGGGCAATGGAAACAAGGGACTGAGATCAGACCCAGCATTATGGAGTAAGGCGTACATGGTTTCCTTAAAAAAAGTTACAGCAACTTGAGATGATATGGAGATAAACACATGATTCCAACCCTCTTTACCAAGATATGGTGAATCAGTTAGGGAGGACTGGCAAAAGAAGGTGTGCCAGCCACCTTCTCTGGAAGCTCCGGAACAGACTTTTTCTTTTCCTGTCTTGCCATTCAGTCATACTTTTTTGGGCCGATGATGAATTGTGTCCCAGCTAGATCTACCGTTTTCACGTTCCCTGCCAGATAAATCCACTGAGAAGAAGTCAAAGTATCCATTAACAATTACTCAAGAATCAAGCTTTAAAGTGCAGAGTTTTCCTCAAATGAAGTCCTCCAGCTGTAGCTATTTCTACCACTGAACAAATGCTGAAACTGGAGGGGCACAGCTTTCCTCTCGAGCTTGCCCTGCCAAGTATGCCTGGCAAAGCTGCCTGGGAATATCTTCTTGATCTGCACACAGAAGTGATGGGAGCCATTTCAAGTCCTAACTTTTTGCAAAGAGAATAAAACTTCTCTGCTGAGTGCCACCTCAACAGGGCTTCCTGACCCATGCAAAACGCCATTATTCTCCAGGAACCTCCTGGGCTGCATATATTCAACAGACTATTGGCAGCAGGGAAGTTAGAACAGTCACTAGGAGCTTCACTTGGGATTTATGGTTTAACCATTTCATGCTTATTTGGTTGGGGGTCTGTGAGTTTAGCAATTGGCTAAAAAATAAATTTCTTTGGCTCTTTAAAATAGTGATTGTTGACTCTTCCTCTCTCCCCCTCCCCAAATAATTTAGACTGTCCATATTGCCAGTTTTGCACAGTTATTACAAAGATCTCACAATCTGAAAATCAATGACAAAACCCACAATAATAGATGAAAACTTTCCTTTGAGAATGGGTTTAGAAAAGAAAGACAAGATGGGAAAAAGGAAGTTCAGAAATAAGTTAGGAAACAGGGTTGACCATATTGAACATACATACATGCCCACAGTTACTCACGAACTGCAGTTTTAATCTGAAAGGCAATAGAGTCCTCGTAAGTGGACTTGGGAGAAAGTAGTGATGTAGCGATTCAAGATTTTATTAGCAGATTGAACTGGCTATAGGACAGAGAGCTAAGAGGTTGCAAGGCCAGGGAAAAAAATCACAACCAACCCCACTCTTCCACCCTTCAAAAAACAGGTGGCTGAGCCAGTATGAGGCAGAGATGAGTGCAATATTCTTTTAAGTAAAAGCCAAATAAATATTTTTGAAAATTTAAGAGGTGGTGAGGCACATGCTCTTTTGATACTTACACCTTCCAAAATTGGTAATGTCATTTGTAATCTATGAAACTAATAAATGGTTTCAAATCTGTCCTTTCTGTGCTGGCATTAACATATAGGGAAATAGTCAAGACAAAATGAAAACACAAAGGAACTACTATAAAAAACATTATATTATTTGGATTCAATCACCACCAATTTTGCCAAATCCCTGAAGATTTCCATTGTCCCGCATAGCAGGAATAAAGGAAAATACAGACGTGGATGCCAAATTATTTTAAATTGGATGTTTTCCAATTTTTTTTCACGAGATGTCAGTAGCTCTTTAAAACCCAGTTAGTGGTTTTGTTGTATTTTTGTTTTCCTCATATGTATTTAAGAAATATATACATTTCTGCCTCTGCCTTAGTTTTTTAAGTCATTATTCTCAAGGAACTGGTTTCATTTGTGAATATGCTGAAACCCAAAAGAATGAAAAAGATCAAACATTGGTGTGAAGCGATGCTTTAAATGCATGGGTGCCAGACAAGAAAAGCTCTCGGTCTTTTCCTATATTTGATCAATTGGCTTGCCTAATCCATTTGACTACGGATGGTTGGCCTGACATGACTTCAGATTAGTTTAATAGGGATTAAGGTGGCATGAAGTGTATAATGCTATGCATTTGTAAGTACAGACATGCTTAGAAATTCATTTATCCTTGGGGGGCAGGGGAGGTTAGTTCAATCTCCAGCTATATTTACAAATAAATTCTAGCCACAGCCAAGCAGCGTGGAGCCGGAGAAAGACACTGTGCCTGCCTTTCCTTAAGCCCACAAGGCCTTTTGATTTCTGCCCAAATAAAGCAGGCCTTTGGCACTCACCTCTCTAAGCTGGCAAGATATCTGCATAATGTCTGCAAGAATTTAGAGTGGCCAGGAGGGGCAGGTCAAAGACAGCCAAATTATGATATCATACCCATAAAACCTCATCAATGGTGACATACAGAAAACACTCAGTAAATTGCTTTCATTAATTTATCCTTATTAAGGAATTCTAAGCAGTGTTTTCATTCCTTGGCAGATTTCGGATTCTGCCTTTTCCCCTTCCTTCCTTCATCGCTTTTCCTTAAAAAGAACAGGCTGCCATGGGCACCGATTGACAGTAGCTGAAGAAGTGTGGCTTGGGGTAGCCTAGGATGCTTAGCCTGCCCAGGAGGAATGTTTTATAAATGTTCTATTTGCCTTTGGGAGAGCCAAAAACTTTCCTGAATCTTCTGGTCTGGGTCAAGATGGGAGCTGTTCCCGCAGCGAAGTAAAAGGAGACCTGACGAAAGAGAATTCTGTGTCTCTCTTCTCTGAGGACAAGAACAGGGGCTCTGAGGCTGACCAGACCCTGGCTTGCGGTGGCCAGAGTCTTCTGGAAAGAGGGAATGGGGACGGTTGTCAGGCTCTCAGGACAGATGCAGGATCAGGGAAAGTGGGGGATAAGCAATTGAATGCGGGCCCAGTTTTCCTTTGGGTCACATGTTTCTAAAGCTGAAAATCTGGCTAGTCTACAAAAACGACATCAGGAGGAACGGAGGGAAGTGAGAAGAACCGATGGGAAGCATTTCCTGGTAACCGTCTGACCCTGTCAGGAGTTTCGAATGTCACCATGTGGGGGCAGATATCCAGAAGTCTCCGCAGCTGTCCTGTCTGGTTGCCTGGGGCGGAGCCTTGGCATCTCAGCCTGAAGGCCTCACTCAGGGAGCAGAATTTATAAGCCATTCTGG
>RJWJ010042038.1:0-13239 GCA_004363605.1 Indri indri | reverse complement strand
CTTCAGCCCCTCCTTGGCAGCTTTTCCCAGAAGTTGGAGGCAGACCTTTGAACCCTGCCAAAACAGCCACCTTAGAACTGTTGCGGAGCCTGAGGGCAAGCCCACCCAACCCAGCCCCACACCTCGCAGCCTCAATCCCCCACCGACTTCTGCTGTGGCAGAGAATAAGGACTCACCTGGAAGTTCCAGGGCCCCGCCCACCACCTGGGGCATTCGCGTGCTCCACCAGAGGTTTTAGAGCTGGAAGGGGTTGGGGGCCCATCTTCAGTCTTCTTAAACAGAACAACTGCCAGCCTAGAATTTTGTATCCAGAAAAACTCAGTTTTATAAATGAATGAGAAATAAAGTCTTTTCCAGAAAAGCAATTATAATAAGTTTCTCTATGTATTTGTTCTTCCCTGCTGGACCAATAGCATCTTCAACTTACCCCGTTCATATCCTGGGACCTGCCCACAATAGTACTTAGCCTAGAGCAGCCCTCGCACATCCTCGGGGGGATGCAAGGGGCCTCTGGTAAGCAGGACAACGTAGCCATAATCCGCTCTGCTGCAGGGACACGGGGGCCTTGGATGTGGAATTCCACATGGCAGCCTTTGAAAAGGCTTCTGGAAGACCTGTGGGTTAAGCTGGTTCTCCATGCAAAGAAAGAAAAGATGGATACAGGATTTGGGAGGGAGCTGGAGGGTATTACGAGTGCGGGAGTAGTCGAGGTCTGTTGGAAACTGGGGTGCCTGAGCAGGTTTTCTAGAGGGGGAGAGAGTGCACAGTTAAGAGAAAAAAAATCAAGGATATTTTTCGTTTTGTGAGCCTGAACGGGGAACACCAGTTGTTTATCTAGTTAGTGCAAAGGCCCTGGCAGTCACAAGAAAGCTTGATGTGTTTTAAATGATTGATGACTGATTGAATCAGGTGGTTGCTGCCTACTATAATTCTTTATCACTTCACTAACCAAGCCACCATATGTGGCTTGCATGACAGATGCTAGCCGCTTGGAATAGGGAAATGTAATTCAAAGAAACAATTTTTGATTCTATAGTGCAGATTTAAAAGCCCTTCCGTCGGCCTCCGAAGACAAGAAATGGATATATTCATCTGGTATTTTTAAATGGATGAATTCTGTTTACATTTGCATTTTAAAAATGCATCTTTCATATACACACAAATTAGCATTTACAATATTAACATCTGGTGTTTATACAGTGTAGACCACCCCCCACGTTGCCGTTGTCACCCAAAAGTTCATCTGGGAGTTTGTTATTTTTCCACAGAAATAATGTTGTAAATTACACCCATATTATCAGGCTAGTTTGCAGAAACTAATTTAAGCATCACGTACCTGAAGTTTTACATGGAGAGCCTTCTTTTAACCGTGTATCGCTGTTATTTACCATTCTGTGTGTGTTTGAGAAAATACATTGCAACAACACAGACTTATTTCCTTCTGTATGGCAATAGAGAGAGAAAGAAAAGTACCAGCCTGTGAACATGAGCAAGTTCTTAATTTTCTGGTGTTTCTACCTCTCTACTTGTGCACATTAAAGATTCTAATTTAGATGCATTCTACTCCAGGTGTTCACAGATGAGTAGTCCAGGACAACTGCCCGTGGGCTTTGACACCAGAAGGTCTTGGGTAGAAATCCCACCTCTGCCACAGATTCACTGTGTTTCCTGGTCAGTTAGTCAACTGCTTTGAACCACAAGTGTTTTATCTGTATAATGGGGATAAAGTTACCTACATTTCTAGTCGTCGTGAGTATAAAACGCCGTCAGGTACACATAAAGTAAAAGCAGAACGGATAGTATAAGATGTGGGGACACTAGTTAGGCTGCCTAGGTTCAAATATTTGACCTACATGGTTCTACATGGTTGACCTTGAGCAAGTAATTTAACCCAGTGGGTGGTTCTCAAACTTTGCTGCATATTAGAGTCACCTGGGAAGACCTAAAAATTCCTGCTGCATGGTCTCCACCCCATAGTAGTTAAAGAAGAAATTCTGGGGGATAATACTCAGACATAGCTATTTTTACCCACCCTGACAAGTGATTCCAATGTACAGCCAAGTTTCGACTTCCATTTGTCATCTATAAAATGGGTAATTTGTAATTTCTATCTCTCGGTGGAATTAGAGGATGGAACAAGGTGATAATGCAGGTAAAGCACTTAGCATAGAGCCTGGCATGTCCGAAGCACCTGATGTAGCTTTGCTCCTATTCTACAAAGTGACCGTGACAGCAAAGTTGTCCGACGTATCTGTGCCTTTTAGAAAAATGAATGATTGTCTGCTGTTCCGGTTCTCTCCTATACTTCATTTGTATTCTCAGGGCCCTGAACCATCTGTCACAGTTTTCCTGTACAGTAAAATTGTAGTCTGTGGGTAAAGGATGGACACCTGGCTTCCAATACCAGATCTGCCCCTAAATGGCCTTGAGATACTGGGAAAGCTTTAAATGTGTCTATGCCAGTTTCCTCTCTGTATTTCCCACAGAATCTGGTTCGCTAAATGCTTGCACACTTGAAAGGAAAGAAAGGCGTTGTCAGGCTCAGGCGGCCAGGACAAACAGCTGTCCAGGACCCTGTGTCCCTGGTGGCCTTTCCTGGCAATGAAGTGATCGTGGTTGCTCCCAGGAGGGACGGGGAAAAGCAGCAATTTCCTGGCATCTATTGCTTAAATCATCTCTCTATATTCCAGGATGGAAGGAATGGGGATAAATAAATTAAGCTTGATCCTAAATCTTTTACTATTAAAAATGAGTTAGGATCAGCAGAGCTGGATGAGAGATTAGAAATCACATAGTTTAAGGCCTTTGTTTTGCTGAGGAGGGAGACAACTTAAAAGCTTTCCTGAACTCAGACAAGTAGTTGATAGCAGAGCCAGGACTAGAACTTAAGATTTCTTCATCTCTTAGCCGAGAGCTTATTTTTCTTTTCTATTTTACCACTGAGAGAAAGTTCTGAAACAAGCAAACAAAACCCAAATATTAGCCCAAACACAAAGTAGTAAACCAGCGTGTCTTTCTGGGAAGACGATTAACCTTTCATATAGCTGCTGCATAAGGTATTCGGCAATAATCGATAGTAGTCAACTCAAACCCAACATCATTTCATTCCTTTTGATAATGAGGGGGGTGAGGGTTGGGGTTATACCTTTCCTAAGGCCAGAGAGCTAGAGAGCTCTCTGTCTGCCCATTTATTAATATCTATCTATCTATCGGCTCTCACCTGGTGTGGAATGGAAAAATGTTTTGTATGATATTATTTACAGACTCTTCTAGAAGGCAAGTTTTATGACAAAATGGTTGGATGACTTTCTGCTAGGTTTAAGGAGATTAAGGTCTGTATTGGGAAGCTTGTATTAGATACCAACCAATTCTCCGTGTATGATGAGCATAATAAACCTTAACCTAACATGCAAAGATGTGACAATCTTTAGCCTGTGTTTCCTAATCAGTTTTAATGGGATACATCCTTTTTTTCTATTTTTTCTACTCTAATCTCTCATAAAGAGAAATCATTGAATTGGACTTCCTCAGAACCTTTTCCTTCGGAGCATGTTTGAAATAAAAACGTTGACATGTGCTTATAACCCATTTGTCTAGAAGTTGTTGTAACCTGTTCCTTATCACTCCATAACCGGGTGCTTCCTCCAGCAGCCAGGTTTTCCTGTGCCAGAGCATTGAGTGCAAAGTCAGAGATTAGACGTGGTTATTGGTCCAGCCTCTCATCGGCATTTAATCCAGCAGAGTTTTAATGGAGTTATTCAAGTCATGTGCTTTCCAGTTAATTAACTTTGTTGAAGCCTGATTTATTAGACAGACATTACTGAGAATTAAGTGTTTTCTTCTCAAGCTTCAGCTGTGGGAGAGGCACTGAGTCTCCTTCCACAAAAGCCCTCAGTTATTCATAATTATGTCACCATCGTTTCTTTGTGAATATTTTCCTGATACTCCCATTTAGAATCTCAGCACAGGCAAAGGGTAAGGAAATTAAATATGCAGACTGGTTAGAAGTAGGAAGTTAGAAAAGCCCAAGGATGTTGACTGGTTTGTAGATACTCCTGGAAAACGGCAGTTGTTTGACCCACCCGCCAACTTCTCCCTCTACCGGTATTGCTTCCTTGCATCTTGCATTCAACAAATGTTCGTTGCGCGGTGTGTGTGCTTGGCAATGGACTAGGCACCTCAATGCAGGAGTGAATGGGATGGATATCGGTCCCCATCTCCATGGAACATTCCGCTTGGTGGGAAGACAGACACTGAGCAATAATTACACTTACAAAAGAAGCCCGTAACAGAGGCAGCCCAACCTGGACTGGGGATTCAGGGAAGGTCTGCCTGAGAAAGTGATTTTTAAGCAGAGGCATGATGATTGAACAGGAGAAAAATGGGAACAGTGCAAGGAATAAAGCATCTGGCCCGACAAGAGGCTCAGAAAGGCAGCCCTCAGATGCCACAGTCCAGGGGAGAGAGAGCAAATGGCAAAGCCACAGAGCAGTGAAGAACTGCTTGTGCTTTTTATTATTGACCTTGAAAACATGTAGTCATTCAGCTATAGATTCTCTGCACCTGATCTACTTGGAGTCTCTGAGCTAGGGAGTAGGGTTCTGATATTCCAACACTAAAATTCCTTTTGAGCAAAGCATTGTTTCCTGGCACAGTATTAAAATACATTGTCTTCAATACATAGTCTAAGGTGGAACTATCTTAGACTATACTAAGAAAAGAAATTATATCTAAACCTGCAGATGCATGGCTTAAAGAAGGGATAACACAGGAGTCACCCAGTGATGGCTACATGAGGCTTAAAACTGCATGGGATTTAGTGAAGTAAGAATTACTAACTTTTTTTGGGGGGGGGGAATGTTTTTAAATACAGGAAACACATAGAATATTGAAAGAAATGTTATACACCACTACCCTGAATTATCAATGTGTTGTCACATTTGACATCCTTTTAAAATGAAAGAAATTACGCATTGCAAAGTTGAACGTGAGATTTCATAAGAAAGTACAGCAAACCAGGAATCGAAGAGTTAAGGCTGAGCATTCGAAGTTGGAAAGTGCAGTTCCTGAGCCGGGGAGACCGTGTCAATGTGAGATGAGGAAAGGGAGTGGAATGAGCATGAAAATGAAGAGGACGTTTATGAGTGAGGCTGGGAGTCCTGAACGCTAATGCTTTCTGAAGCTAGAAAGATCAAGCGAATGAGTGAGACTGGCTTGATGCGAGATGATGGGGTGGGGGAACTGGTGGCAAAGTACAGATCACATGTCCCTCCTGGAGAAGAAGAGGAAGAAGGGGGAGGAGGAGGGAACGAAGAGGAGGAGGAAGAGAAACAAAACAAAAACAAAACAGGCTGATGCATAGTTTAGTCCTTTGATGTCCTGTTTGTAATTTCTGATCAAGACAGAGAATGGAGTAGGGAAAGAAAAGACAGACGCTGTCAGGCAGGGTTCTACTGACATTCATGGTCCACTCACGCCCAAGGCTGACGTTCTCCGTTATCTTTATCTGAACATAAAGGCTACGGACCATGAGAAGAATCTGAGCTGTCACCAGACACTGGCATCTTGGTGGGTGTGACTCTTCCAGGTCGCTGACCAGTGTTGCGGGTAGCTGAAAACAGCATCATTGAACTTTGAAAGTCAAGAAAAGAGTTCAGAGTCCAGAGCATTACTAAAGAAGACAAAACCTGAAAAGTTTCTGATTGGTAGCATTCGGGGAAACCTGTAGCACTGACCCACTGGGTACCTGGAAAAATGTCCCAGGAAGGAGAAGAAGCGAGAGGGGGAGGGGAGAGCAGGGCAAGAAAGGATGGGCAGAACAAGCCAAAACAAACGTGGGAGGAACCCCAAGGCAAAGTTCCTCTCGTCATTACCTATAATATGGGTCTTCATAAAGAAAAATCACTGGGCATTTTGTCCAAATGCCGGGGCTGGTCCTCTGCGTCCTGTTGCTACTGAGATATGTGTTTTAGAGCTAATTGCTTAAACTCTCTGAGTCTCAGTTTTCTCATACCTAAAATGGCATAATAAACATCTCATGAATGTACTGGGAAAATTCATTAATATAATGTAGTATTTGAAACAGCACTATAAATGGTAAACTACTCTAAAAGAATGTAGTATTATTATATTTTAGAAATTATAAACATCCTCTCAATATATCTTTTCTTATGGACTGGGCACACAGGCTGCCCAGGCAGAGAGGACGCTAATTTTTGTTAGCAAATACCGATGCACCATTTTTTGAGTATGTAACAGCAAACACTTTCAGTGTTGTCTTTCCAAGAGAATCTTTCATAACCATAGCAAAAACCGCTTGTACAATCACCATAGGGCCGTATATTCAGACCCTCTGTAATTTAGAATTTAAAAATTGAACGTTGGGGATTAATGAGGACTTTGCTGGGAGCCTTTGTTGATCATAAATTTTTCTTCGACATTTGCAATTACTTTAATTCCCGGAAGAACTCAAATATTTAGTATAACAAATTATCCATGCTGTTAGGACAGCATTCACACTGAAGTATGGCAGTTGAGAGTTTCCCCCCCTAGAATTTAATTTTCTACTTGCTCCGTCATCTGGGTGCCTTTGCGTTTTGCCTCAAGTTCATCATAATTGTTTGTGCCAGCCTAAAATATATTTTTATCCATCTGTCAAGAAGCCTAAATCGCTACATTTACAGATTTATTCCTTAGGAATCTTCAGTTAGAATGTAAGATGTTTTGCAAGCAAAGGAGAGTAATATATCAAGGCACTAGAAATTGTTAAAATCTTGGTGTAAATTTGTTCATCATGTACATTAAATTATTTGGCAATCAACTATGTACAGTAGGGTCTATAAACTGCATCCTATTACCCTCTTGCTGATTATCCTCCCTAAATATCTTTTTAATCTCCCTGGATCTTTCTATTCTCATTGTTCATATGTCTTTTTCACCTGCGTAATATCCTTTTAATTAGCCTCTTCGTCTGGAGTCCATTGTTCTCAAACTTCATCATGGTTAAGAATTATCTTGGGGTGCTGGTTAAAATATGCATGATCTCAGATCCCACTTTCAGAAATGCTGAGTCATTGGGTATGGGGCTGGAGTCTGAGAATTTTCATGGTAACAAGTTTCCTAGCTGATGCCGTTACAGGTGGTTCATGGATCAGAACCTGAGAAACACTTTCCTTGACTGTCCATTCTAAAGCAGCCTTTCCCCCTCCAATCCTTGCTGAAGTTATTTTTGTTACATTGCCCCATTATCTCCCACAGGCAGGCCTTCTTTCTCCCATTAGAATGCAAGTTCCCAGAGCTCGAGGCGGTGTCTGCCGTAGTCATCCCTGTATCTCTAGCTCCTAGCCTAGGGCCCGGCGTGCAGTGGTACTTAACAAGTATTCTATGAAGGAATGGATGATTGAATAGGTTGCTTTAGGCATTGGTTTCTCCTGCTCTTCAACACACTTCCCACTTTCTCATAGTTACTTTTCAGAATGACACTTCTGATCTTATCATTCTCTCCCTGAAAACTTCTATGGTCTCCAGACCACTTGGAGGAGAAATGGAGACTCCTCGACGCAATGTAAAAGACTCCCCAATCTCACCCAAACTTCCCTGTAGAGCCTCATTTGGAACCACCACCCCCAATATCCTCTTTTCGTTAGCTGGGCCATTCTTCGAACATTACCAGGTTTTATTTCACACATCTGTGCTCTAGCTGATGCTGTTTTCTTGCCTGGAATGTCCTTCCTTCTTCTCTGCTCTCCTCAACCCCCTCCCTGAATTCTTATTCTTCTAAGGTTTAGATAAAATGTCACTTTCCCTGTGAAGTCTGCCCTGGTTCCTCCAGTTATTCATTTATTTGTTCATTTTTGGTGTCCCACCTCACTCTTTTCATGCCATTATTAGGCATTTCCTATATCATTTTCTCTCTCTCTCTCCTCTTTGCATCCCAAGGGATTTAGGACACTGTATCTCACATGATAAATATTTCATAAGTGATCCTGGAAAGAAGAGTTTATAAAATGTACCTTTTCCCCCAGAACTGAGAGTGGTGCTGGGAAAAGATCAGACAACTTGAGTTCTCTAATTTCCAACCTCTTCCTTCATCTTGGCTCTAGTGAAATCAGAAAGAGAGTGGGAGAGAGAGGACCTTGAAGTACTCCAAAGTCCTTGGACAAATATGTTTCTTTTCCAGATTTGGCCCAGTGCCTGAAATTTTCAGCGTTAGATATTAGGTTTTTTTTTTTTTTTTCTTAATGGTCTTAAAGAGGTTTCATCAGTAAGTGCAATATGAGAGGGCTTTGTTCTGTGATTCAACAAGTTGAGAACCAAGAAGGGTAAACGTTGAGGGGAGAAGGAAAATTTGTTATCTGGGATTTATTAGGGCACTTAATGACAGATCCAGCTCAACCCATGTAATATGGTGAGGGAAGTAGGTCTCTCAAGAGTGTCAGCAAACTTCCAGTGTGACTTTTATCACATAATATTCATTAAAATCCATTCGACCCTCTATGCATCCAACCATTTATTAATTTTTCCATTTTTATCTAATTTTCTACCAGAATAGGAGAGGAATCAACAAAAGAAAGTGATGAATATATAAGAACACAGATATGCTTAGAAGAAGAGGCACCAAGTACCTCGGAAGGTGGGGCATGAAGAATTTGTGTGACTGAGTTTTACAACTAAGTTTCTATGGAGACACAATGATATGGTAGATGCAAAATTTCAGAACAAAGTTCCAGGTGACCAAGGGCATTATGGACAAAAGAAACAGGTCCATGTATCTTGATCTCATCACTTATTTGTAGAATACAAAAATAGTCAAAGAGTGGGGAAGAAATCAAAGTTTTATCAACCAGTTTCTCCAAAGGGAGTTTTTGCATATTGTTATTCTCCTTTTTTCCTTCAAGCCTAGTGAAGAAGGCTTCCCTTGGACCATTTAGAGATACCGAAGAGTGTCCCGTATATTGGGGAGGGAGGTACAGAGACTGATGCCTGATTTATGTGAGTAAGGCAGCAAAATACAGGTGAATGCACATTTCATAGATTTGTTAGGGCAAGTGAGAGAGCTTTCTGGGAACTGCTTAATCTTAACCTGAGAGATCTTCTGCTATGTGCAAGTGGATCCCAGGAGTAATGTCTAAGATGGACATTAGAGTAGAAGGGTAGAACTTCTGGGAGACCGGAGTTCGAGGGGAGATGCCTACTGCTATCTAAAGGAAAACATGCATTTCCCATGTCAAGGAGCTGCTGTGAAAGTTCCATAGCGTGGAGATTTCCCAGGATCCCACAGAGGTACCCTGGAGAGAGTGAGCCTTAAACATCTATCATCTAGAGCACCCCAATTTAGGCAATAACAGCACCCTTTACAAAAATGTGTCTTTTCCCCCATTCTCAAACATGAGAGGGGAGAGAAACATGAGCAGACTGGAGGGAGGATAGGAAAATGGGGATGGATAAAAGAAACACGGACTGTACCCCTATTTCTGGACTAGAAGTTTTTGTTTTTTGAAGATTTCATGTTGGAGGAGGGGACGAGATTTACTTCTAAACTGAATGTAGGGCTTGAGGATTGCTCAGCATTAAGCATGCTAATTAATTAACAGTTGAGTCTGTGTTTGGGAGTGAAAGGGAACTGGAGTCTGAAGGCAACTCAAGTGAATAAGTCAACTGGAAATTTTCATCTCGGAGCAGGGTATCATTAAACAGAATTTAAAGTGGGTGGGAGAGACAAAATGAGTTAGCAAATAAGTAAAAAGGTAAGTAAATAAACAGCAAAGCTTCCGTTGAGTCTTTTTCATGCTCTGAAATAGAAACAGAAATCCATGGATCATTCAAGAAATTCTCAATTTCAAAAGATGGTGACCAGGATAAATTAGAAGGAAATAGAGACAAAACAGGGGAAAAACAGAAAAAAAAATCTGAATAAAAAAAGGAACATGGTTAATACCCTCAGAAAGATAAAAGAAGATGTTACAAAAATAAAACAAAGAAAAATATTATAAGTAAGAATCAGGCAACAAGAAAAAGATCTTGGAAGTTTAAAAGGCATTGCGATTGCAGAAATGAAAATTTAATTGCAGGTTTAAATAATAACGTGGAGAAAACCACCCAGAAAGAAAAATTAAAAAGCAAATATAAAGGAAAATAAGAGGGAAAAGCATTCTAAGAGCAAAGTAAGAGATGTTCAGAAAGATAGAAATGATAAAATAAAAGGGAGAGAACAATCAAAGAAATAGTTCAAGAAAATTTCTTAGGCCTGAAAATATGAAAATTCAGACTGAGAAGGGCTCACCGATTGCTGGGTACTTTGAGGACCAAGCACACAGTCATGCCATTATGAAATTGCAGAGCATGTTGGATAAAGAGAAAATATTAAAAGCTTCCCAAAAGAAAAAAAATACATAAAAACATTTTCTTTTCCAAGAAGGTACAGGAGAATATAGTCTAGCAAATTAGAAGGGAAAACTAAAAACGGAGAAGGAATAGAAGAGAGGGGGAAAGAATTGCTCGGATGATAGTGAACTGAATGCCCAGTGGTCACCCTGAACACATGGCCCAGCATCTTCCCATTTTAGCCCAGAATCTTGACGACAGTAACCTTGTGATAAATCTATAAAAACATCTACAGGATATTTTTTAGTTGGAATTTTACAAAGATTCTCAAAAAACATCACACGTTTTATTCTATTAAATGAAAACTCTACAGTTGACTATACAGTTAAACATAATTGCATGTAATTGTACAAACGTAATTTAGTCTTAGCCAAGAATAACTTTTCTTGTGCTGCTTTGTTTTTTCATTTTCCTTCTGTTCTGAGAACTGTATGGACCACATCTCAGGTAATCGACTCTGCCATGGTGTTTCCTGCTTTGTTAGGGCAATGAGTTATTTACATTCTTCTGTCTCAGGTATTAAATGCAATTTCCATATGGGGGCCCCAGATTACAATAAATCTCCTACCAGACAAGAAAACAGATGGCCTGGAAACTTTCTATATTTATCATCCATCTCCCACAACCTATGACAGCGTTGACAACATTCTGCATCCACCTTTCTCTGGGATCCACGTTACTGTCACCTGTGGCATGGCTGAGCTTGTCACTACCTTCTCCTAGGCTTCCAAAAGACTTCATGCTTTAAGAAAGATAAAGTTGTGACGCTTATAAATATTCGTATTCTACATGAGTTTTTCCTTTAAATAATAAGAACAAAATAAATTCACTTAGTAGTTAATATCCACATAAAGTTTTCAATTCAATAGCTAGTGAGTACCTACCAATGTATCTGGCACTATTGAAAAAAACTATAATCAGTTCAAAGCTATGTAAACCACAGTTTCTGACCTCAGTAAATTCCTTTGGGAGACTAAATATACAAACACGAAATAGAACGTAAGATGTCGTTGAAGTACGTAAACGTGTTGTGTGGACTATGGACGATTTAGGCAGCAAGAGACTGATGTCTGTTTCTACAAAAGAATGATGGCCGTGCCCCTGTGAAAAAACGATATTGATTCTAGCCGGCAGTGCAGCTCGCAGATTGGGAGTCAGCCAGCAGCTGAACTCACGCGGAGAACCATATGTCAAACCTAGACCTTTCGTGAGGAATGCAGAGTCTGTCCACAGTAAAGCCTTCGCAACAGACCAATATTTTAAAAATAATGCCAGGGTTAAAAAGTCACTTTAAGTCTTAGTGGATATGAACAAAAAGTAGATAGAAATGAATTTCGAGTGTCCAACAATACTGCCTTACAAATCTGTCGTACAAAATGCGATCAGACATTCTAAGCGTCCACAAAATAAGCTAAGAGGACAGGTCTTATGTAATGAGATTGCTTCACATTTTTTCGGGAGTATGTGTTCTGGTGTGAAGAATGATACTCAGGATAATACGGAGGTCTTATTTTTATTTAGGGGCCCTTGCTGAATGTCAGCTTATGCCTGGAGTATAAAAATTATAAAGAGAAATAATTTATTCCACAAGATGGAAAAATTCATTATTAGAGACTTGGGGTTTTAAAAATGTACCTGAAAGATGTTTGAATATCTCTAACAGCCAGTAAGACTTTTGTCTGCCTTCAAGGGAAACATTGTAGATTTTCATTCATATTAAAGATAAATGTAGACATTTACTTTTCATTGCCTGTCGTTAACTTTGGTTTCAACACTGTTCTTCACCAGGTTAAGTTGTGTGATTGCTGAGTTTCCTAAATCCTCCAAAGTGAGCTTCAAAGTATACCCATTACAAGTCCGTACATCTCACTGATGGCAACTAGGTTATGTTAGATTCTGCTGGCTGTGGTTGGGCTGGCTAATGTTTCTTCTGACTTCTCTAGTTCGCTTCTCTCTGAATAAGAATATGCATAAGAAAAAATGTCCAATATAAGGAAATGCCTTAAAAATAAGCAAGTTGCATAGATGTAGCAAGTAACAATTTTCCTCCTATTTCTGCAGAGATTCCTTGAAACTTGAAGCGGAGGAAAAATGCCATTTTTTTAATTCTATTTTTGTGAGACCCAAATGAGAACCTTAACTATCCTGCATTTTTGAAATCAAATTTTCAGCCCAGCCTACTGAGTGACTTAAATATGAATTAAATATCATTTACCCAGACACGTGGAGCAGTTGGTATAAATTTGGAAGCCTTCTTGGAGGAAGTGTAGTGAAGTGCTTGGAAGTGACTTCATAAAGTCTTTAAGACAGCCATGTCTTCATTTTTCCTTTAACATCCTTGGTTTCTGTATGTTTAAAATCAATGTCATTTAAAAAATTCCCAAGGATATATATTTAAATTATTTAAAAGTACATGAAGATGTAGGGAATAGCAGAAGCAGACATTGGAAAACAATGACTAAAGTGTAAAAAAGCTAATTCTCTTTTGAATACCTTTGGGTTGTAGTGAAGACCACATTGCAACATCCTAATGGGAAGAGGCTACAGTGCAATTGAGAAAAGGGAGGAACTTGGAAAAAAGTAAATTTCGTGGGGGCCAGAATCATCTTTCCTGACCTGCGCCATTAATTCAACGGTGTCATCCAACTGAAGAGCATTTCCCGCTGTGCAGAGCTTGTGTGAGACGCTCTGAAAGCATATGGTCAATAGGTACGACGTCCCGAGTGAGGCAGTGACCCAGATAGCTGCCGGCTTCTGAGAACGCAGACCCAATCCATCACCAGACACTGGGCTCATGGCAATGGTTTAATGAACACTTGGAAAGAAGTCACAAGCTGTTTGCTGAAAGATTCCTAA
>RJWJ010042037.1:0-13236 GCA_004363605.1 Indri indri | reverse complement strand
CAAAGCATTTCTATGACCTTCTTGGACTTGTTTTGTGTCTAAGCCTTGGGTCAGAATGGCAGTCCCTGACACGAATAGCCTTATGTCTTTCCCTGGAAGTGTCATTTTTCCCTGTCCTCTTATGTTCCAACTGCATGGCTCAAGCCCTATCCCACAAACAAGGTTATTATCCATAATTTAGCACCATACCCCCTGCAATTGGCTTCTCTGTGTAAGAACCTGAAAAAAAATTCTGTCTTCACAAATTCAAAGAAAAGTTTTATGCTTGAGTAATAAATAGGCCCCAAAGAGAAAAATTGAGTAACAGGTTACTCTGTGTCAGCCCAAGTCCACAGCCCATATTTTAATAACATAATTTGCTAGACACTTTAGCTATGATACTACCTTCTCTAAAGGCCACCAGATACACATCCAGTAGCTGGCCAGATCAGTGATTTAAGGGAATTTCTAAAGTTTATAGGAACTAAGCATAAACCCAGTCTTAGAAGAAACAGGGATGAATTTAGGAAGGAATTAAATACACATGCACACACACACGCACACTCACAGATATATATATATATGTGTGTGTGTGTGTGTATATATATAAAAAATATATATTTGTGCATCAGCCAAAAGACATTTTAAAATATAAAATGGAACAGGTACCATGGTTGAGAAAATGTGTATAGATTATCTCATCCTGGGTCTCCCAAGGCAGTCAAATTTCCTAAGTGATATTTGTAAGACCCAAACAGGTTGGAGCAAAAGGTACAGGTCTATCTAATTTGGCCCTTGGGGTTCGTTCGGAGCTAACTATATACAGGCAAGAAAAGCTAATATGACATAATCCTTATGCAGATGCATTCCTACATGCTGAATTTATTACAAATGTAAATTGGTGCATGTGGGATGATACCATCTGGGCATTGGTTGGTGTTATTCAAATGGTAGATATAGCCAGGCCTAGAATATAACCACATTCTCCAGTTGCTTACCTGCCAGAGACTGGCAAAAGTTAAATTATAATGTCTAGAAAGCACTTTGATCGTTGTTTTTGTTTTTGATTCATCCTTTGGAAAGCAAATCATTTGCTGTGAATCTAAGACTGACCTAAGGGAAAAGTCTTTATCTAAGACCAACTTAAATAAATAAAACAAGCTGTTAGGCCAGTATGGTAGGCTGAAAAATGCCCCCCCAATACCCACCATGTCCTAGTCCCCAAAACCTGTGAAGATGTTACTGCATATGGCAAAAAGTACCTTTCCAATGTGATTAAGTTAAGGATTTTGAAATAGGAGGTGATCCTGGACTATCCAGGTGGGCCAAATGTAGTCACAGAGGTCTTTATAAAAGGGAGAAAAGAGGAGCAAGGCA
This sequence comes from Indri indri, assembly GCA_004363605.1. Lineage (NCBI taxonomy): Eukaryota > Metazoa > Chordata > Mammalia > Primates > Indriidae > Indri > Indri indri. The sequence goes on along the minus strand of RJWJ010042037.1, from coordinate 11,880 downwards.
AGAGAGAAGAGATAGTAGTGAGTAGTGGTTGGAGCGATGTGCTTTGAAGAGGAAGGAGGGGGTCATGAGCCAAAGAATTCAGGTGGCCTCTAGAAACTAGAAAGGTAAGGAAACAGATTCTCCACAAATGATTCCAGAAGGAATGCAGCTCTGCTGACACCATGATTTTAGCCCTCTAAGATCCTTTTTGAACTTCTGATCTCTAGACGTGTAAGATAAATTTGTGTAATTTTAAGCCATTAAATTTTTGGTAATTTGTCATACCAGCAATAGTAGAACTAATACAGCCAATGTGCCTTAAATTGAGGAGGGCATGGTGTGGTTTGTTGTCATTCATAATGCAGATGCTGTTCTGGTTAACAAGCCATAGTAGGAATCGTTGTTATGCAAGATAACACCAATCGAGGTGTCTTAGAGATAAATGAGGTGAACTGAACACAGCACTAGTTTAGCAAAATAAAGAGTTATTAGCATACAACAACTAGAAAGGCAAGATAGGGCCAAGAGGAATAAAAATAGATAAAAGAGAATTTTATTACAAGTGTTATTGGATAGAAGTTCCCACACTGCATCAGTACAAAAATTGACACATAGAGAAGTTAAGTGACTTGCCCACTACTACACAACTGGCAAATGATGGATCAGAGTTTGGACCCAGGAAGTGTGGCTTCAGACTTAACCTCTCTTAACCTCTTAACCTCTCTGCTCTGCAGTCCCCACGTGGCTATAACAAGACATGGTAGTTATTTTAATGGGCGAGTTTTTTTAACATGCCAAAGTCTAAAGCCCTGCGTTGGGACCATTGACAGCACAGGGATGCTTTAGCCAGGAGGACAAAGACAGGAGAGACAGGCGATCTGGACCCAGGAAGTGCCATCAATGCATCAAAGCCAGCAAGCAGTCAAAAGAAAGAGAGGGGTTAGATGTCAGAGGTCAATACTATGAGGAGGGTCAGGACAGGTGGGGGATCAGAAGAGCAGGAACACAATGAGAGGAGAGGACACTTGAAGCCCAAGGCAACCTCTGCCTCAAGGAGGATTACGAGGACAACTGCTCTGATTGGATTCAAGGGGTCTGTATAACTTCAAGCATAGGAGAAGCCTTGGAGTGGATCTTAAGAATACAGGAACCCAATGTATATGCATTCATGTGTGCACCAAAAAAAAGTACAAGAATATTTATAGAAACACTATTTATAATATCCCCATACTGGAAACAGTAGAATGGATAAACAAATTGTGGCTTATCTACACAACGAAATACTATTCAGGAATGTCAATAGACTGACCACTATACTTGAAAATATAATTGAATCTTATAAATATTATATAATGATGTGTAAAGGGAACAACACATAAAAGGTACATATTTTTTTCATTTCATTTTTATGAAGTTTAAGAACAAGCAAAAGCTACTGAAAGTATCAGAAGTCTTGATAGCTGTTACCCTCACAGGGGTGGGTGAGTAGCGTCTGGAGGGCACACGGAGGAGCCTGGGCTTCTGGAGTACAAGTAATCCTGTTTTTGATCTAGGTGCTGGTTACCAGGTGTGTTCAATTTTTGAAAACTCAATGAGTTGTATATTTAATTGGGTACTTTTCTCTATAATGTTATACTTTAGTAACATTTTGAAAAAAATAGGCATATAGACCTCTGGAATGACAGGGGGTGTTGAAAAAATATGTTTTGAGTTTGATCTGAGAATTAATCAAAGTGGGTTCAGCATCTTTAATTGGCTGCTGGAGAAAGGTCTGATAGCTGGTTGAGAAGAATCAGGACTCTGTGCTTTTGCTAGCTGAGCTTTATTTAACACCACTTGGAGCCTACGTGCTCACTCACTTTGTCAGGGGATAAACCCTTACTGCTTGCTAGAATTAATTACTAGCCACACATCAGTTGGCTATCATTTAGGTGTCACATAGATTACTTATTTTTTTCTGGTGAATGGTTGATTCATATCTGTAGATGGCTTCAAATTAAACATATCCTAAATACTAACCTATGTTAATTGTGGGAGAGATGGTTTTTCAGCTCTGTGAAATAAACTAGTGTTTGTGTTTAAATTAATTGTCTAGTTACTTTTATAAACATTCTACCATCTAGGTACATGTCTATCTCTCCCCCACCATTTAAAAAAAAGTTAATTCCTTATTGGTCATTGAATTTTGATTTGTGTTCAAGATCACTTTGTCTAATAAAATCTGCTTTAGCAGGATGCTACTGGGCTAATCAACTAAATTTTTTTTATAATGGGAATTACAAGCACCCACATCTACTGGGCAGGATGGGTGAAGACAAAAGGCAATAGTGAGGAACACATTTAAAGCTAGTTAACTCGGCTTTAGCCACTTGTGCTTTTTCAATGTTTGGATATAAAAACAAAAAGAAAACAGAAGTCCAAACTTTACAATTTTAAATTAAAATTTTTAAATTAAATTTAAAAATGTTTAAATTGTCAATAAATTTTAAAACTTTTTGTAAATCAAACAAACCATACCTCCAGGCAGGATTTAGCTCACATTATTACTTTGAGCCTTCCACAAGTATGCTTTTATTCACTCCTTGTAAATGCCCTATGAGGTAGTCATTGTACAGAGAAGGAAACTGAGGCTCATAGAAAGTATAGTGTGTTGGTCAAGTTCACACAGCTAATAAGAGGCCAAGCCAGGGTAAAATCCAAATCTAATTATCCAAATTACTATTCGTTTCCCCAGTGAGAAAAGCCCATTGCATAGCACTGATATTAAGGTTACCAATGAAATTCCTTGCATCATACTTAGAGGTATAATGAGGAAAAGGTGGAAGAAATATTTACATTATTTGCTAAGGAATTCTTTTTTGGAAATTGGTTTAAGATTTTGTACTACAAATAGAAAAACATCACTCAGTATTGGTTGCTTCTTGATTCTTCTGACAATAATATTCTGTATAAAGACACAACAAATAGACCAATCACCTTATCTTAGATAATCCAAAGACCACAAAGGCACAGGGTTTAAATTGTATCTGAATAACAAGTGGTAAGTGTTGTTTAATGCAATGGATTTGTGGAGAGTTAGGATCCCATCTTGTTGGTTTTGATTGTACCGTTTTCCAAATGTTTATCCTCAGTATAGTTTTCCAGACAAAAAGTTTTAATACAACTTCAGCGAGACTATCCAGGTTTCCACCCATTTCATATGAAACCCTTCCATCTTTTGACAAATGAAGAAATGTGAAAAAAATTATTTCGAGAACAAAAATATAGAATTGGTAGAAAATGCTTATTGCTTTGTAAAGTCCCAAACTGACATTAAAATGCATCTCATCTTTGAAGAAAAGTGAAATCATTTGTAAATAAAAATGAATAGAGTTGATGAATTACATATGGGAAAAAAAGATGATCTATTTATTTAAAAATTATTTTTTAAGTTTTTGGTTTGTTTCCAATGGAAGGGAGAGATTCCATTCCTTCCAAATTGCCAAGACTAGGCCATTAATCATCTCTAAAAATCACAAGATTCTTTTAAAATAAGATGCTTATTTGCTTCACACATTTTGGTGGCTTTAGCTACTTCAGTTACAACTTTGCATTTGTTAGACTATTGGTTAATATGCATAGAAAAGTAGGATATATGTTAATATTATTTTCCAGATGTTCAGCATTCAGCGTGCCACATGGGACTGTGTTGAATGCAAATTCATTTTCAGACCCTACTAACCAGTGAAATAGTGTTTTTTTCCTCCTTTTGGTTTTACTTTTCAATCTGTTCAACTTTTCATAAGTACTTTCATAAAGACCTTGCCACATACACTGTCTTTCTTCCCAGGATGAGTCAGGCCTTGACACCAAACCAAGAATGTTAAGTATGTTCCTCTCAAACTGTTTCCTACGTGTATTGGCTTATACTTGAACGTAAACATATTTATTAACAGCATGCTTCATACTGTACTCTAGACATCCTATAGGTTCATAGACAAAGAATATTAGGCACTTAATCTTAAAAAAGAAAAAATAGAAGACTTAAAAACAATTCAAAGACTTAAACCCTAAAAGGAACTGCTACTTTGTTAGTGTTTCCCCTGGGGAAAATAAGTCACTATATGCACCAATTCCAAGTTCATTACTATACTGGGAGCTGAGGGAGAAAAGAAAAAAATTATATATATGTATATATATGTATATAAACATATGTGTGATATCTCCTTCAGATGGTTCATAATCTATAAAAAAACTTGATGAAATTAGTAAAAGAGAATAAAACTATTTTTAAATGTATGTATATCTTGCTTGGATTTTTATTTAAAATAATTAATGGTAAGATGACAATGCTCTTACATAGCTTTGGGAATGAAAAATAAGGCCAGTGAACTACTACTAGACTATTTCAGAGAATGTGTTAATGCTTATTTTATGTAGCTTCTAACCCATATGTGTTAGTTCGTAAATGTGGTGGAATAGGAAATATTCCTACTTACAGGAAAATTGGAAAAAATATTTCTTTTGTTAATAGGTAGCATATAATAATTACAGAATCAAGAATATTCTGAAGGCCTCCCAATACTGAATTTTGCTGTTTTTCAAATGGTTATTACACCATTTGGCATGTTAGGTCCTTAGAAAAAAGGAGCATTTTCATAAACATAAACAGTGACCCCCATCCTGAATGGAGTCTGTCATCCAAATGGGAAACTCAATTATGAGGAAAATAAATGAGTGCACCCCTAGTGGTGGGAGGGAGTGCAGAGTGCGGAACTGCCCAACCTATGCATTCCAAAGTAGACCCTCCCTTTGGGTAGGGGCTGCTTTCAAATCCTGCCTCAGCAGCACATGCCATGGGAAAGCAGCTGCAAACATTAATCATTAAGACACCTACACACCAATTACATGTCAGAGTTTCAAAATAAATTAAATTTAGATCTTGCTATCCTTGGCTTTTGCTCCAAATGCAATACTGTCTTCCAATATTGTATTACCCCAATTTGACCTTTGGGCAATTGCCAATTCTTATTCTTCACTCATGTCTCTACTAGTATTTCCTTTCTTATTCTTGTTGATTGCAAATATTTCTGATGTATTCTGGCTACTGTCATTTTTCCCAAATATCATCTCCCATCATGTCAGCTGAATGTCAACTTTATTTATAGTGTCCCTCATTAAACACAGCCCATTAATTTTGATGTAGTCAAGTTCATTATTTTTTACTTTATGGTTTGTAATGCAGCAGTGGCTCTTGTTTAAAAAATCCTTTCCCATTACAGACTGTCACAAAGACCTTGGTCAGATGAGCCCTCCTTGTTCGTTCTTATTTTTCAAATTGGCTAGGACTGAATTCTTCCACATGAATTTTAAAATAAGGTTGTCATTTTCTTCAAAAAAATTCTTGCTGGACTTTTTCAAATGTATAGGCTAATTTTGGAAGAAACAACATCTTTATAGTGCTAAGTCATTGCAATTAAACTTGTACAGCTCTCCATTTATTCAATTCCTCATTGATGACCTACGGTAGAGCTTAAAACTTAATTCCCTATGATGTTTGTATTGTCTTTTTGTTAATTCCTAAGTATTGTATAGTTTTTGTTAGGATTAGAATGGCATCTTATTTTTGCTTATACTTTCTTGTTGATTGTCACTGTGAAAGGAATATTATTAGTTTCTGACTATCTTATCCTCTGCAACCTTGCTTAACTCTCTTACAACTTCTAATAATTTCTTGGGTTCTACATAGATGATTAAGTCATCTGCAGATAGTAATATTTTTGTCTTTCCCTTTTCTATGCTCGTAACATTTAGTTCTTTAATTGGACAATCTCCAATACTATGTTGAACAGTAGCAGTGATTAAAGGGTTCCTCATCTTTTTTCTAAGTTCTAAAAGAAAATACATCTAAAGTTTCTCTGTTAGTTTTGATGTTTGCTGCAAGTTTTTGAAGTATAGCTTTTATGAAGGAAAGGTACTTCCTTTCTAATCATAGATTACTTAGAGTTACTCATATAAATAGGTGTTGAGCTGTGATGTTTTTTGTATAGCAGACAAAACATACATGCAAACTTTTCCTTCAGTCCATAATGTGGTGATCAGGGCCAGGAGAGGGCAAGGCAAGCGAGGCACTCAGACCAGCGGGTGCACGCATCCTTGTATATCACACCCTGGGTGCCTCACCGCTTCTTACCCTAGTCTCAAACTTGGTGGTGATTAACATACATAGATATCCTACTGTTGAACTTTCTTTCCATTCCCTGAATAAGCCTTCATTGATCACGATGCATTTTTAATACTCCATTAGATCCAGTTAGTTAATATCTTATTTAAAATGTTTACATCTATTATCATAAGGGAAGTGTGCTAATAATTTTCTTTCTTTTACAGTCCTCATCCAGTTTTGGAACTGTAGCTTCTTAAAAGGAGAATAATTTCCTTTGTATTCTTATTTTTTTGGAAGAATTTGTAGGTTACAGGTAAGAATCTGCTCCTCTAAATACGTCTAGGTCTGGAACATATTATGGGGTATAAGTTTGAACAAGTCACTTTTGTATCTCTGGACCTCAATTTTCCCCTTCTGCAAAAGGAAGATAATGAAACTTGTAGCTTTATGATAAACATAAAAGATAATTTTTAAAAAATACATAGCACTGGATCTGACCCAAAGAAGATGCTTAATTGATAGCAGATTGACACCTGCATGGGCTTCACTGACTGTTTGGACCAGGTTTTTGCCCCGCTCCACCCCCAACTTCTCTAGGTTTACATTGTGCTGTTGATCATTCTTTAGAATTTACTTTTATTTCATCAATGTTATAATGCCTGTTCTCTTCCATTTCAAGTACAGTCACATTCTAGTAACTTTTGGTTAATTACTTTATCTTGGAATATAGTAAAATAATATTTTTTGAAAAATTAACCAATGCGCTTTCCATTCAATGTATTTCCTATTATCGCACAATCCTTCTCCTCTTCAGGCAGATGTTTAGAGAGCTCTATGGTCAACTTTTCCTTGTTCCAAGGAAAGATTAGGAAAAATAAAAGAAGTACATATATGACATTGTTTTTTCTTTAAAAATCTGGATTTTCTAGAGAAAAAAGTAGTTGTATGTATAAAGTATACAGTAGAATGGAAGAAGATGGATTTTATGAGACTAACACTAAGGAAACACCACTCTCCCAAAACCGAAACCACCTTGAAGAGTTGAGAGCATTGAGAGTGAAGAGGTAAAGAGGCAATGTGGGCTACTGATACATGGGTTAGGCTGGAACCTGCCCCTCATCTGGGGTTGGTTTGGGGTACAGAGATATCACAGAAAGCTCAGATAATACTAGAGATTCCAGTGCAGGAGTAAGCTTTTCTTTCTTTCCCAAGTAGATCCAGGCAAATGGCAAGATGCCAGAGTAGAAATGGCTGTGTGGTGTGTTTGATCAGATGGGATGTGGACAGCTTCATGGCTGCCCGCTGCTCCGGTGTGACACAGGAGCAGTAGAAGTATGCCTGCATCCAAGAAGAGCATGGAGATGATGAAGGGCTATAGGTGACCAAACCAAGTTTCCCAGTCACAGAATGGCCCAGATTTGGAAAATGATTCCAGAACCCAAGAGGGACCTGGGAGTTAGGTGGGAGAGAGCTGGACTCACAGGAGCCTGGCTATTGGGTTAAAGCCTGGTTATGGGGTCAAATTAAGAAAGGAACTTCATAGATCCATACCTAATGACAGGTGGGAATGAGGACATCTCAGAGGGTGCCAGCAGATAGCTGCTGACTCAGCCTGCATGCCTCCTTTGTTCCTTAACATTATTATGGATGGAAGCCCACCAGAACTTAGATGCCACTCCAAGGAATAGACAATTAGATAAAATTTCTACCAATTGGCCAGATGAGGGTTTTATAATGAAATTATATTTTATATGGAAAACTTAAATTATGTTTCTTGCACATTTGAGTTTGTGAAATGAAATTTCTACCCATTATATAACCAGATCACCAAATAAGAAAAATGCTTGTCAGAGATGTGGCAGTGTGGTCCATTGGAACATGTCTACTAGCTGTTATGACCTTTGGCCAGTTATTCAAACTCTCTTTGACTCAGTCTCCATGTCTGTAGATGGGAATGTGGACTTTATTGTCACTTATTTAATAATGAAATGAAATAATGTGTTCCACAGTGCCTCATATCTGATTACTATTCAACTTTCCTAACTCTTAACTTTGGACAAAAAATAGCCATAGAAATTAAAAAGAAAACAAAAAACTCAGGGAAGGTGTTTGTTGGAAGATCATTAATGCTGTTACTGCTAATTATGAGACAGCATGTGCATTTCCCAGGCAGGGACTGCAATCAGCACAATTTTCAGTTTGTCACTCACTGCAATTAGCAAGGCCAGGCCTGTTGACGAGCCACAACTCGAAATTCTTGTCAGCCTTCGTTATCCTCATTTGTGGAATCTCAGTCATAGGCTGTGTAAAACCATGCCATTACTGCCTCCTCCAAAGGATACCCACAGTATTTGTTATTCTTCTGAAGGAAGATCTATCCAAGTTAATAGTTATTTCCTGTAATGTGCCATCACAAATCAGCCCACACGAAAACAAGAGTTGGTTTTGTGCATTTGCTCTGTAAGTCCTTCTGAGATTCTGAACAGAAAAATTGTGGAAAGTCGGCTGAATTTGTTTTCTTCAACTCATGATTTGATAATGTGCCTGTAATTAAACGTCATGTAATTTTGTGCTCAAAATTTCACCATTAGAGATTTTTTTCTCTAAGTTTTATATGGCATTCCAATGTCAACAGTCCTCTCTGGAAATGTGGTGAGAAAACTGTTTACACTTACCTGTTAACACCTTATGGAATTTGTGAGTGACAGCAAGGGAGATTGTTCTGGAACTGCTTAGCAGTGTTGAGGGCTTTGCTTGTTCTCATCTATAAAAAGAAAGGTGAAACTAAGTCATCTCTGATTACACAGAACACATATCATATATTTTCTGGAATAGACTAAATTTTGAACATTCTATCCCTTTGGTCTCATAAGTAGATTCATTCCTTTCAGACCAAACGTTCAAAAAAGAATCTCAATTTGCTCTAAAGATTATTGCTGATTAAAGATTCTATGTTTCTGCTGTAGACAAGAAAATGAAGTGTCTGGGGAGAGGAAATCGAGTAATGTGTTGGGGGTAGAAAGAAGGTTGGGAGGAAAACTATTTCAGAAGGGAAGAAAAGACCTCTGAGAGGGAACCTGGGAAGATACTAAGGCAACTTTAATTTCCTCACCATTTTCCTTAGACTCTCCTGGCTACTCTGCAGCAGACATGACCAGAAACATACTTATCGATTTCAAGATCAGGCAACAAGATCCTTTCCGTTTAATTATGTCCTTGCAAGTTAAAAACTCAGTGCTTTGGTAAATGCTTTAAATACAAAGGGTGTATTTAGTGCTCTCAGAATCAATGGTAAGTTCGAGCTGTGTGTGACAAGGAATGACCACTATTCATTCTAACAAAGTCTGTACACAAATACTGTGCATCAGGTGCTGGGCTGGGCACTGGGACAGCAGAGATGAGTAAAGACCAGTCTCTGTTCTTAAGGAACTTGAAGTCTAAAAGAAGAAACAGACATATAATCAAGTACAATAGAAATATAAACAAGAATCAAAGGCAGTTCAGAGATGTAACTCTTAGAGAGAAATTTTAAAGAAAGGCTTCCTGAATAAGGGGATATTTCAACTGAACACTGAAGATGAATAAAAGTCCTTCTGGAGAAACGAAAACAGTATTTTGGCAGAAATAACAGAATGTGTGAATACATTTAGAACACAGCATAGAAGCTGGGTTTAGAATACTGTCACAGGCTTGGTATTTTTAAAACATAGAGCATAAGTGACGAGGGGAGAGAATGGGAAGAGATAGGAAACAGAAAGCAGGGTAGATCATGAACGGACTGGAACATCTTGTAGAGCATTTGACCTATACCTAAATGCCCAGGAAGGCAAAGAGAAGCATTCGAGGCAGAGGAAAACAGGACTAGCTTTGTCAGCAGGCTTAAAAGTGGATTGGAAAGCAGAAATGAGAGAATTATACATATGGGAAGATACTTTTGAGTATCTAGAAATAGTACAGGTGAGAAGTAAAGAGGGTGTTATTTAAGACAGTAGTAATGGGAAGGAACACAGCAGCATAACTTAAGAGACAGTCAAGAAACATTTGATAGAATCTAGGGATGACTGATGTGAGTGGTGAGAGAGACGTCAGAGACATTCTCTGGCCCATGTAACTGAGTGGATTTTGGTGTCATCAATTGAGAAGGAAAATAAGAAGAGGGACATGTTGAATCTGAGGGACCAGTAGACATCCAGATAGCAGGATACAATTGGGAGAATGGCTGTAAAGAGCTTAGAAGAGACAACTGGTGTCAAGATATGGAGAGCACCAAATTCCATCACTTACTTACTTGATGCCTGCCTCATAGTAGTCACCAAGCTAGACTCAGTGGGCCAGATGGAAAATACTCCTGGCCCCAAGGAACTTAGGGTCTAGGGTCTAGGGAATTTACAAAGAGGACACGTGTAGTAAAGGACACTCAGTACTCTCAGAGGAAGTGCAAGGTGTGATGGGCACATAGAGGAGGTTTCCTAAGGAAGACCTGGTTGTGAGGTGGCAAGGACAAAGCGCAGCAGGCCAGGCAGCTTAGGGGAAAAGGAAAACAAGGTGAGACCTGAAGACCTAGTAGAAATGGACCAGAAAAAAAAAGGGGGGGGGGAGGCGGAAAGAACTTTTCAAGCAGTGGCAGCTTGTGCAATGACCAGGAAGCAGGAGTGAGTCTGGCACTCGTGAGGAATTGCAAGAAGTTTCCATCGCTGGAGTGTCAAGTCTGAGAGAAGAGCAAGAGCTGAGGCTGGGGAGGTTAGCTCAGGAGACATAGCGGTGTCAGCTATTTCAGAGAGCTTAAACTTTATCCGGTGTGTGAGACAAAGACACTCAGAGATTTTTTAGCAGGGTAGTGATACAATCAGATTTGTATTTTAAAAACTGACTCCAACTACTGTGTAGAGAATGAGATGTTAATTAAAATAGTGAGCTTGAATGTGATTACCTAGGGCAAAGACCACAATTCGATTCAACCTGCTAATGCGTTTTAGCCTGCAGAGTGCTTTTTCATTTATTCATTTAATTCTGAGTTAGTTGTGAACATTTAACGATTGGGAGCTCTCCCATAAAATCAGGCTTCTTTTGAAAATTAAAAGATCTGGCAATGCTGGGTCCCCATTCCTGAGCTGTCAACAACTGGCTGGATCTGGGTTGCCTAAAACATAACCCTTTTACACAAGGTGAGAGCCCTTCTGCTCACCACAGCCTAATAGAGGCATTTAGCTTGATGTTATTGCTCCCGCCTCACCCAGAGAGAATATGTAGATGGAGAAGGATGAACCATTGCACATGCCTATCTATAATCAAACTCCTCTACCAGATTCCATCCCCATTCCCTACTCATGGACTTTGTTCTATCAATTCTTCTTTTTCTCATCAGATTTTTCCCTCTCTTGGATCACTCCTATTGACATCAAAACTTATTATTTCTTCCATTTTTCTTGGCCCATTTCCCCACCAACTACCCCCATATTTTTGTTGTTCTTTGGTTTCAAGTCATATTCTCAGGCCAACCACTCTAGCAGCACTACTTGCATCAAAGTCACCAATGACTATCTTGCTGCCAAGTCCAATGTGAAATTCTCAGTCCTCACCTTTCTTGACCTGTCTGCAGTAATCAACACAGTAGTCATGACCTCCATTGGAAACTATATTTTACCCACCTTAACTTCTAGAATACTACATTTCTTTCTTTCTTTCTTTCTTTCTTTCTTTCTTTCTTTCTTTCTTTCTTTCTTTCTTTCTTTCTTTCTTTCTTTCTTTCTTTCTTT
>RJWJ010042036.1:0-13232 GCA_004363605.1 Indri indri | reverse complement strand
AGAAGGCTGTCACCCCAGAGGAAGGACGTTGAGCCCAAATGCAGCCCCAGTGCAGCCGTTTCCAATGTTAGATGGCCTTGGAGCAGGTCAGGAATCTGCATTTGTAGCAGTCACCCCAAGTGGCTCTGAAGCAGGGGGTGGTGAGACAACCCTATGAGAAACCACTCTATAGGTAAAGGCAGCTTGTCCAGGGCACAAGGCTGGATTTCCCAGCTCTAAGCCCTGAAGTCATAGGTTCACCCCTTTCTTCCTTCATTCAGTAAGCATTGACCCACTCCCATTCCATGGGGGGCCCTTGCTGTGCCCAGGGGGCTCAGAGGGAATTCACACCCTGTCTAGCCTCTGAGAAACTCACTGGCTAGAGGGGGAGACACTCACCTACGGCAAACTGCAAAGGGCAATGTGATCACTGCAGTGACCTCGAAGGCTCAAAGGAAGGGTGTTCCAGGCAGAGGGAGCAGCATGGACAAAGGCCTGGAGACAAAAGGCAGAATGGAAAAGAGCAGGGCCCTGAGGGGAGAGGTGGTGCCAAGGGAGGAGGCCTCGCTAAGGCCTTTGAATTTTAAACTGGGGCTAGGGGAGCCTGGGCACCTCTCAGACTGCTCTGAAATCGTCCCTCTGCTTGACAGTCTCCCCCATGAGCACTCCCATGGCTGGAGATCGCTGTGAACCCACTCCTGGCAGGAGCCCTGGCACCCTGGTGTTGAGCTGCCCCCTCCGGAATGCAGGTTGGCAAGGGGGCAGTGGAGCGGGGTGAGTGGGGGACAGTGGGGAACCGCTGATTTGTTTTAGAGCAAGAGGCTCTGGGCTGCTTTCTACACTGCAGCATCAAAGGCTGCCTGGAAATGTGTACGGAATAAGGTCGAATATTGTGGAAATTGTCTCCCTTGCTTTGTGGCCTGGGAATTCACGGTCATTGAAAAGAATTTCCCCTGGTCCCATATTTCTCCCTCTCTTTGAAAGTAAAGCTTTTGGATCAAATAAATATAAATTATGGTTGTACGTTTTTCTGAAATCAGCTGCCTTCTCCAGCTATAATGCGAATGAATTGAACTTTTAAAAAACTGTTCTTCCAGCATTGGAGGGTTCAAGCAGACTTGCCTCTTGAGACTCAGTTTTCATGTTTCCCGTGACTATCGCTTATAGTCATTGGCACCGAGGGTGCCCTGGCAGCAGAGGCTCGGGGACCCGGCTCTGGTCCTGACTTGGCCTTGCTAGGGTCTGGGCAAGTCCCTTAGACTTGCTGGGCCTCAGTGTCCTCAGTGCCTAGAGGGATTAATTATACCTACTGATCATTCATTTTTATTTTCCCCAAAGTAAAACAAAAACATTGTTTCAAAAAATCAAATAATGGTACTATGGGCCAAGAAGAAAACCAATAGTCCTCAAATTATGCCCATCTCAACCAGCGCCAAGCCCAGTTCCACTTTGTGGAGGCAGCTACATTCGAATCCTTACGTGGTGCCTTCTGTCCTCGCTTCCACGCTTCAGCCTCACGCGCCGCGCGGCCTTCCTGGCTCCTCACCCTGAGACGTGTTTCCCTCGGCTTCCTGGGCAAGGCAGTGATAAGCTGCCTTCCCTCAGATGCTCCCACCGCCTCCCCCTTCCCCAGCTCCCAGTAGTTAGCGCACATAAGTTTTCACTAAATTGATATTCTGGATTTATGTTGTCATGACTATGTAAATATTTACTAATCCAAGTACTGTCATCTGATTAGTTTCTTTTTCTCATGCTTTTACCGTTTTCTGGAATTAATAACTGTCTGTGTTCTCATTTGTCTAGTTGTCTATGTTCCTGTTGCTAATTCTTCCCAAACCCTCCCGACAGCCACGTCCGACACCTGTCCATGCGTCCAGTGCCTCCGAGTGCCCGGCCACTGGCCTGGTCCTGCAGCGCAGCTGTCCCACGGGACTTCTCCTGGCCGCTGTCCTGCACTGCACTCCTTGTTCACAGAGCTCTTGGTTTATTCTCTCAATTTAGGGGAGCTTGTCCTCTGATAACGTTTTGGGAAAAAAAATAGAAAATACTTTTTTGGTAGTTCTAACATGTCTGAAAATATCTTTATTCTATGCTCACTCTTGATTAATAATTCAGTTGGGCATAGAATTCTAGGTTAAAAATTGTTTTCATTCAGAATTTTTAAGTCTTTTGCTCTACAGTTTTCTATCTCCCAGTGCTGTGCTGAGAAATTCGATGATACTCTGTTCCATATCTTTGTATGGGGCTTTCTTCTCCTGCCGGTCTTCAGAAGTCTTCAAATGCCGTGGCTTCGCGTGGGTCCTTCTCCATCCGACGCCCAGGCACTGGTGAGCCCTGCCGAGCTGGAGGCTCACGTCATTCCGTGATGGGAATTTTCCTTACATTGCTTCTCGATAACTTCCTGTCCTTCCTTGTCTTGTTTCTCTCTTTCCGGAACTTTCATTAGTCAGATATTGACTTCCTGGATTGACAGTCAAACCTTCTCATTTTTTTTCCCTATTTTTCGTTTTAACGTTTGGTTTTTGGGGGTCTTTTGTTGTTATTGTTGTTGTTGTTGTTTTGCTCTCTCTGAGCAATTTCCTTGATGTTACCTTCCAAGCATTCTGGCAAAGGTTTAATTTCAGTTAGCATTTTTGCTTATTCGTTTGTTTCGGTTTTGCTCTGCTGCCGGCCTCGACTCTGTTTCCCCCAGGGTTTTTCTTTTCCTGTTTGTTCCTGGCTATCCTTGGCAGGTAATCGTGTCCAGAATGAGGCACTGAAAAGCCAGTGGGAGGCTCTGTGAGCCTGATTGGTGGGGGGTGAGGCTTGTTGACTGTGGGCTTTACCGGGGTGGTCTGGGGGCAGGTCAGCTTTCTGGGGCAGGCTCAAAATGCCCATTTCTAGAGGCCAGTTTCTCCAGAAAAGAATCCCCAAGCTCCTGTCCTATGGGGGCCCCAACTGCTTGGCGTTTCTGGGTCGAGATCCCCTCCAGTTCTGTTTGTGTGGAGAATAACCCCTGCCTGCTGGTCTTCTGGGAGTGGAATGTGAGAGGCAGCGGGAGGACTAGCCGTTTGGTTGTTTGGGGGCACCAGGGAGTCTAAGGGCTCCTGCACTGACTGTTGGCTGCTCCCTCTTTTTACTGCACCTCTGGCCTCCACCTTCCTCAATACCTGGTGCCTCCCGGTCCTGGGTGTTTCTGGGCTCTGGGGGAGACCTGCCCACTTCTGGCAGGGCCTGAGCTGCTGTCGCACCGGCTCAGTCTCCACTTCCCGCCAGCTCCCGTCTTCCACTGGCTCTTCTCCTGTTCTGATGGCTCCTTTTAATTCTTTTTTGAGACAGGGTCCCACTGTGTTACCCAGGCTGGTCTCAAATTCCTGGGCTCAGGTGATCTTCCCACCTCCTGAGTAGCTGGGAAGCTGGAAATACAGGCTCGTGCCATTGCGCCCAGCTCCGTTGATTTCCTTACCGTCACCTTAATGGGGTTCCAGAAGGAGATGAGATAAATGCTGATATCTAGCCTCTTTCTGCTATTTCAGTTACACTTTGCTCCTGTCAGACAATCTGGGGAAGCCAAAGAAACATCATCATTATTATAACAGCTCGTATTTATCCAGCTCTTGCTCTATTCCAAGAGCCCTGTCAAGCATGTTACAATGTATTATCTCATGGGATTCTGACTACCACCCCAGGAGGGAAGTTACAGATGTGGAATTGGCTCGGAGATGTGGGTGACTTGCCCGAGGGCACCCTGTGAAACCATCCGAACTCTCCGCTGGACTCAGAGACCTGGGCGTTCGTGGCCACTGACCTCTCCAGCCGCCCTCACTCCCCACCCCTGCCCGCTCCACTGGACTGCGCTGCCCTGTGCTCTGCTCACCCATGCTCTCTCACTGCCACTCTTTTGCACAGGCTGTTCCCCGGGAGAAGGAGCAACAGACACTGGGGAAAAGCTTGCTTGTAAAAACTCCCAGGGCAGTGGCAGAAGCCCCCAACTCACCTCCTATCAGCCTTCGTGTCTACGAGAGCATCTTTCCATGGTGTCCCTTTGTGGTTTTTCTAGAGATGAAACCCTTTCCTTTCATCATCTTGGTTCATAGAAAAGATTCGCTTCAGCCTGTGCCTGGGATGCATGCTCTTCCCAGCCGTTCCTTTTTTCACTTGAGGAGAGATATTTTTCTATAATTAGTGCCTAACCTGTTAGTTTCCTGTCTCTGAGGTGAGACAACTGACCGAGCAAGGGACAGGGTTGCATACCAATGAGAATTGTGGTGCCAGTGGGGAAAACAATAGATTAGTCATTTGGTGCTGCTGCCAAGACAGTCGCTTAATTAGACTGCATGGATTCTGTCATCATTAAGATGTTTATAAGCAGCAAATTCAGCATACAGACTCTTTTCTTTTTTAATGGCTTTATTGAGATATAATTTACATACCATACAATTCACCCATTTAAAGTATATAATTTGATTGTTTTTAGTATATTCCCAGAGTTGTGCAACCGCATCACAATTAATTTTAGAACATTTTCATCACCCCAAAAAGAAATGCTGTATCGTTAGCAGTTACTCCCCATTTCCCTCAAGCTACCATTCTTGGATGACAGGTCATCTACTTTCTGTCTCCATAGATCTGTCTATTCTGACAGTTCACATAAATGGAATCATACAATATGTGGTCTTTTGTGACTGGCTTTTTTCACTTAGCATAATGTTTTCAAGGTTCATCCATGTTGTAGCGTGTGTCAATATTTCATTTCTTTTTATTGCTGAATAATATTCCATTGTGTGGATATACCGTACTTTGTTTATCCATTCATCCATGAGTAATGCTGCTTTAAACAGATTTTGTGTGAACGTATGTTTTGATTTCTGTTGTGTTTTTTATTCCACCTAAGAGTAAAATGTCTAGGTCATATGGTAACTGTATTTACTTTTTTAAGGAGTTGCCAAACTATTTTCCACAGCAGCAACACCATTGACATCCTTACTAGCAATGTGTGAGAGTTCTGATTTCTCCGTATCTCCACCAACACTTTTTATTGTCTGACTTTCTGATGATAGCCATCCTAGTGGGTATGAAGCAGTATCCCATTACGATTTTGCCTTTCCCTGATCCCTAATGATGATAAACATCTTTTCATGTGTTGATTGGTCATTTGTAAATCTTTAGAGAAATGTTGATTCAGATTTTTTTGCCCATTTTAAAATTCAGTTGTTTGTCTTTTTATTATTGAGTTGTAAAAGTTCTTAATATATTCTGGATACAATTCCCTTATCAGGTATATGATTTGCAAATATTGTCTCTTATTCTGTGGGTTGTCTTTTCACTTTCTGGGTAGTATGCTAAAACATACAAACATTTTTAATTTTAGTGGAATCCAATTTGTTTTGTTGTTGATGGTGGTGCTTATGGTGTCATATTTAAGAAACCATTGCCTAGTCCAAAGTCACAAAGATTACTCATATTTTTTCTAAGAGTTTTATAGTTTTAACTTTTATTTATGTCTTTGGTCCATTTTGGGGTAATATTCGCATATAATGTGAGGTAGGGGTCTGGCTTCATTCTTTTCCATGGGGATATCCAGTTTTCCCAGTACCACATGTTGAAAAGACTATTCTTTCCCTCATTTAGTTGTCTTGTTAGCACTCTTGTTAAAAATCAATTGATCATAAATGTTAAGGTTTATTTTTGAACTCTCAATTCCATTCCATTGATCTATATAGGTCTTTCCTTATGCCAGAACCACACTGTCTTGATTACTGTAGCTTTGTAGTAAATTATGAAATTGGGAAGTGTGAGTCCTATAACTTTATTCTTCTTTTTGAAGACTGTTTTGGCTACTCTGGGTCCCTCGAATTTCAATATGAATTTTATGATCAGATTGTCAATTTCTGCAAAGAATCCATCTGCTATTTTGAGAGGGGTTGTGTTGACTCTGTAGATCAATTTGGGGAATCTTGCTACCCTAAAGATATTAAGTCTTTTGATTATAAGCATGGGGGATGTCTTTTCATTTACTTACGTCTTCTTTCATTTCTTTCAATAATGTTTTGTAGTTTTCAGAGTATAAGTTTTGTGCTTTTGTTAAATTTGTTACTAAGTATTGTATTCTTTTTAATGCTATTATAAATGAAGTTTTTTTCTTAATTTCATTTTTGGATTGGTCATTGCAAGTGTATGTAAGTACAATTTTTGTGTATTGATTTTGTATTCTGCAACCTTGCGGAACTTGTGTGTGTGTGTGTGTGTGTGTGTGTGTGTGTGTATTCCTTAGGATTTTCTACATACAAGAATATGTCATCTGCAAATAGAGACAATTGTACTTCTTCTTTTCCAATCTGGATGTCTTTTATTTAATTTCCTTTCCTAACTTCCCTGGCTAGAACCTCCAGTATAATGCCTTATAGATGTGTCAAGAGTAGACATCCTGTCTTGTTCCTCATCATAGGGGGAAAGCGTTCAGTCTTTCACCGTTAACTATGATATTAGCTGTGGATTTTACATAGGTGGCTTTTATCAAGTTAAGGACATTCTCTTTTATTTTTAGTTTGTTGACTGTTTTTTTAAATCTCGAATGGGTGTCTACGAGTAAGGTAGAGATTTTTGTCCCTATTTTACATATTAGGAAACTAAGGCTGAAAAATGCTAGAGCAAATTTGGAAAATAGGAATAACACAAAGAAGGAATAAATATCACCATCAAACCCATCTCCCAAAGATAAACCACCCTTAACTTTTGGAGGAACATCCTTCTAGACTTTCTTCTAGGCATGAATATATTTTTAGAAAATTGTCTTTGCACCACACGTACTGCTTTATTTCACTGCATGATTGGTCCAAAACATTGAGGGAAAGATTTTCTTAAAGAGTCTGCCTTGGTGGTAGTGAGCTCCTCATCAGTGGGAGTATGTGAGCATAGCAGTTTGTCCACACGTCATGACAGGGGCCTGAATGGGGGATGCTTATGAGCCAGTTCTCTCTTCTGGACTGTGAGGCCATCCAGAACTAGGGCCAGGCTGAGTCATCTCACTCTCTTGTACCCAGCTCGGAGAATTCTTGGGGACAGTTTGATGAATTGATTGGCATGAGCCAAAGGACCCAAGAGGGAAGTGGGAACCAGCTGAGTCTAAAGCTTTTTTGGGCTGGGTCTCTTTGGGAAAGAGAATTGTGACAGAAGCATCCTGCCCTGGGTTCTGCACTCAGTGGGAAAGTCTCTCCCTTCCCTAGGCCTCCACCTCCCTATCTGTAAAATGGGGATTAAACCAACTTCCCTCATAGGCCCTTCCGAGAGGGCCTGAGTGAAACTCTGGGCCTTGAGGCCTGAAAGATCTTAGGGCCTTGAGACTTGGCCATCTCCCAGGACAGGCCCAACCGCCACTGAAGGCCACCAGCCAACCTGTTGGTATCCAGCTGTGTCACACACAGAGTGTTTACCTGAGTGGAAGGAAGACTTGGTGACCTCACCTTGAGGAACTCTCTGTTATTGGGAGATGAGATGGCTCAAGAGAAAGGGCCTGGCAAGACTGAGCAGCTTGGAGGGACTGTGGGAACCCTGGCTGGGGGTCTGGAGACTAGGAGTCCAGCCTCTGCCGCTCTCCCACTTCCTGAGTGACCTGGGGAGGCCCTCGCTCCTCTCCGTCTCTCCTGGCTCTGACGTGTGATGCTGAGAGCATATCCAGGGTCCTTACTGACTACTGAGCATTCACTATGCTCTGGTGCCGGTGGCTGCAGAACTGAACAAAATAATGGAAGCCAACTTGGAAGAATAGGACGTGGAGAGGCAGCTTGTTCTGGGAGGAAGAAGAGCAATCTTGGGGCCCAGCAGACCGGCCTGGCACTCTGAGCCTAGACCTCCCCTCTCTCTAGATTGCTTGGAGAGTAAATGAGTTAACACATGTCAAGTGGTTGGCACATACAGGGGCTCAAAAAATCCATGTTGTCATGAGCAAGGCCTGAAAGTCGGGGAGACCAAGGCAGGCTTTTGGCCAGTGAAGAGGGTGGGCAGCAGACTGTGGAAGGTGTCTTGACCTTAGAGCAGTGGCCTTGCCCTTGGGCAGCCCAGGCCCATCAGCTGGCAGGGTCACGTTCTGTGTGTTTCTGGCAACAGCAGGATTTTCCCTCCCTAATTATCAACCTACTCAGGGAGATGCTAAAAGTAATGCCCATTCCTGGACATGTGTCCAGTGGTCATCAGGAGGGCTTCATGGATACCTCAAGAGCACATCAAATGCACAGAGAAGACAGAGCTGTGCAAGCCGTGCTGGGGGCACTTCTGGGTGCGGAGCCCTGGAACACGTCTGCAGGAGCCCACCTCGTTGGATGGGTGTAAGAAGACCCCAGAAGCCTCAGGCTCTTTTTATTTTTTATTTTATTGTGTTTATTTATTTTTTGAGACAGAGTCTCGCTCTGTCACCTAGGCTGGAGTGCAGTGGCCCCATCATAGCTCACTGCAACCTTGAATTCCTGGACTCAAGAGATCTTCCTGCCTCAGCCTCCTGAGCAGCTGGGACAAAAGGCGAGTGCCACCACACCCAGCTTTTTTCTCTTTTTTGTAGAGATGGGGTCTCGCTCTTGTTCAGGCTGGTCTCGAACTCCTGGCTTCAAGTGATCCTCCCGATTTGACCTCCCAAAGTGCTAGGATTACAGGCGCGAACCACCGTGCCCTGCCTCAAGCTTTTTTTGGAACAAAGCAGGGTATGATGAATTGCTCAACTGCCGAATGATAGATGGAGGCTTCTTCCCCTCCCCACTCTGTCCATGGCTCTTCATGGACACCAAATGCTGCCACACCTGGTTTTTTATGTCCCCCTCAGCACACCTTATGTGTGATCATGGTTTTCCATTTTTCGGTTGAAGACAGTGAAGCCCAGAGAGAGCATGTGACCTGTCTAAGGCTCCACAGCCAGAATTTGCGTGAAGGTCCCAAGCTCTGCCCAGACAGCACGGGGTGATGCAGGCACTGCCCCAGTAGACCTGAGACCATCAAGGTGCCGTGTGTCCCCACACAAGTCAGACCATCTCCCTGGGCTTGTTTCCCCACTTGTGACATGGAACTTGGTTTAGAGCAAGGTGCAGAATGCTGGGGGCACTTGTCTAAGTGGGTGGTCCTCAAATGAAAATACTAATGGTTACATTTCTTGAGTACCTACTGTGTACCAGGCCTTCACTCTATGGCCCCATTTAATCCACCCACCAGGGAAGGATCCGTAGTCCCATCTTAGAGTGGAACCCCAGACTCCATGAGATGACCTGCCCAAGGCCCCAGTCTGAGCATACCTGAGCACATTTTGGAACCCAGATCTGGGGAATCTGGAATCCCTGCTGTCAACACCCTGGCCCTCACCATCTTTTGAGAGCCATGAGCTCCCTGAACTTCAGTTTCTCCAACAGGAAAAATAGAGCCCACTGCGTTCCAGCTTCTCTGGGCATGGGACCACCTTGCAAAGCCAGGCTCCACGGAGACGTCTGCACAATGTACTGTGCCTTGCTTGGAGAGGGTCGGTGTCTGGGGCCCACAGGGCCTGGTGTTCCTGAGAGTGTGCCCTGCGTGATACTTAGTGACTTCCATCTGGGGCCGCCCTCCACCTCCCACCCTCTGCTTTCTAGCAGGAGATCCCCACCCGCTTCTCCCCGGGGGCTCAGGCCCCTGCTCCTTGCCCTGGTCCGGCCTCAGGTTGCTCATGGTCTGGTGGTAGCCGTGTGACTGATACAGGAAACAGCAGATGAGAGTAAAGTACCACACTCCAGTGACAGTGCCACCTCGCTTGGCACAGCCCTTCGTGATGTGCAAAGCAGATCTCCTGTCATTAGCACTCTTCATTCCCCAGGAGCCAGGAGGGCTGGAAGTGTGGTTCCCACTTTACAGATGAGGAAACTGAGACCCAGAGTGTGAAGTGATTTTCCATAAGTTGGTGGTAGAGGCAGGCTGTAAACTGGGGCTGACTCCCAATCCCAGGGTCACATACTTAACTTGGCACGTGCCCCTCACCTCAGGAACTTGGGGACAGCAAAGTTCTGGGGCTCAGAGATTAGGCAGAGGGTAGGTATGGGCTTCGCAGTTGTGAGGACATGAGCTCATGACCTGTCTTGGCCGTATGTGATCTTGGGTAATTTATTTCGCCTCCCTTGCCCTCGGTTTTCTCATCTGTAAAATGGGATAATATTAAACAACTAATGTGTGGAAAGCGCTGACAGTGCCAGCCATGGTGAGTGGTCACCTCTGGACTGGTGCTCCCCGACCCCCTCTGGGCACTGGAGCCTCCTGGGGAGCTTCTCAACAGCAGCCCGCCACCCTCAGGAGGCTGGTCGTGTTGCTCAGAGGTGGGGGCTGCGTGTGCGGCTGTGGGGACTCCCAGGTGACGTTGATGTGCAGGTTGGTAAACTGAGTCTCTGGGAGGCAAAGTGACCCACAGGTCCTCTGGGCTCCTGTTCTTGCCTCTCCCAGGACGTGGCCGCCCTGATGACTCCCTCCTGGGGGGTTGCCAGGTGAGCGGGGAGATGGGCGCTCAGCCCTCGCTGCGGGGGTCTCTGGGCCGGCATGGCATGGCCTCTCCTTCTCTGGGACTTAATTTCTCCCGCTGTAAATAATAATTACCCCTCACTCCCCTGCCTCAAGGAGTAGCGATGGTGGCCCCGTTGGGGCCTGCTGACCTCTGGAGCCTTGGTTTCCCCAGCTGTGAAGTGGGGGTGTCAGGGAGATGTGGCCCCATCTGTGGCCTGGCGGCCCCCAAGGCGCTGAAGGTTGATGGAATCCTGTGTGCTCCGGCCCCCGGCCCCGCCCTCCCTGCAGCCTGCAGAGCTGGCGGATTTTCCCAACTTACACGCAGGCTCCTAGCTGAGGTGGCAGAGAGCAGAGGCCCCTGGAGTGGCCACCCCTTCTGTCCTGGGCTGCCTGGGTGGGATGCTGCCAGCCCTGAACCACTGAGCAAACGTTTAGGCAGTAACCCACGCCTTAGCCAGCTGCTTTCCCTGCAAATGCGCGATTAACTGCCTGGATGCCCCTCCCCTCTGCGCAGCCTCAGAAACCACGCTGGGGTGGCCGGGCCCACGGCCGCCTGCATGGGTGTGAGAGGGCGGCTGTCGGAGTCCCAGTCGGGCCTTAGAGGCCTTTAGAAGCTGTGCAGTCCAGCCCTTGACCCACAGATGGGACTGTTTCAGTGTCTTGCCCGCTCTCACTTGCATACCCCCAGGGATGAGGAGCTCACTTTCATACCAAAGTAGTCCATTTTACTTTAGAGGGCTTTGCCTTTAAAAATTCTGAGATTGTCCTCAGCCCCACCCCCTGGGGTCCCAGTCTGCTTGAGGGTCTCCTAGCACAGTCAGCTCCCTCCCTCCAGGGCACCCTGCGGAGCTTTGGGGGTGGGGCCAAGGCTCCCTGAGTCTCCTGTGCCCCCAGCACCCTCAGGCATGGG
This sequence comes from Indri indri, assembly GCA_004363605.1. NCBI lineage: Eukaryota > Metazoa > Chordata > Mammalia > Primates > Indriidae > Indri > Indri indri. Next base: position 1,864 of record RJWJ010042036.1, on the reverse strand, counting down.
GTTAGCAGACCTCTCCCTGTCCTGGCCCTTGTTCTGCACATACGCTTACTCGTCACTGGAAAATTAACTCAAAGAAGCATTTATTAAAACCCAACTGTGCGCCAGGCCCTATGCTGGGCACTGGGGACTCAGGGTCGCCAACATGGTCCCTGCTGTGACAAGACAGTGACACAGGAAAGATGAACTCAGGCCCCAGACCTTCCCCCAGGGGGGCTCCAGCCTAGAACAGCCGGGCTGAGCTCTTGTACCTGCCCCAGCCGCCAGGCAAGCGAGAGACTCCCAGCCTGGCCATGCTGGGTCAGCTTGAAATCTTCCCTGGAGAATTTCACACACACAAAAGTACTGTGGAGAACAGTATAGCGACCCCCAGAGACAGTCTACGATGGACCCCCACTCCAGCGTCACTGTCGTCAACTTGCCGTGAAGCCTTTTCCTCGCCCTCCACACCTCAGCCCCTCTCGATCATGCTGCGGCCCGGCCTGGGCCGCTCTGCTTTTTTGTTCTGCCCTAAACACAAGTGACCAGACCCAAGTCCAGCCCCCAGGGAGCTTGGGCAGCCCCCGCCCTCCCGCCCAGACAGGACGTGTCTCCTGGTGGCGCAGCCTGACACGGGGCTGCCTGGAGGCCTCTGAAGGACCTTCTGCTGGACCCTGCGGCACCCCAGGGGACCCGGGATAAATGGAGGCTGTTGGAGCTGCAGGCTCAGGGCCGACTGGGCTGGCAGTTCCTTCCCGGTTCATGCTCCTTTGCGTTTCCCCCAGAGACACGACCACTTAGAAACCTATAAATCCCTGGCAGGGCTGACGGCCCCTGCGAGTATATAAATCGGTACTCGTAAAGGCCTAATGGTCCCCTCTGGATGGCTGAGAGGAGTGCGTGCCAGGAATCCTCAGGCAGGTCCCCAGGGCCCGAGTCGTGGTCGGGATGTGGACCAGCAGGGCGGGGGCCAAGCGCTGGGTCCAGCTCTGCCTGGCTTATGGCCCCGGCGAGTCATCTCTCTGAGCCTGAGTTCTTGCCTCTGTAAAACGGGATGACAACACTCACCTTGCAGAATGTCACCACGGAGCTGCAGGGGCCGCCCAGCATGGGAGGCATTAGCTCTTCGGGTGGACGAAAGGGTAAGGTGGACAGAGCGCGCTGGGCCCGAGGCCGGGTCCCCACTGCCCACCGCTGACCTGCTGCCTGCTCTGTGACCTCGGACAAGTCATGTCCCCTCCATGCCCATGTCCTCATTGCACGGGCTGACCGAGTCCACAGATCCTCGTGGGGCCCTCCTCTGTGCCAGGTTCTGCAGAGGCCGGTCCTTGTTCCCTTGCCCGTCTTTCCTGCTCCACTAATGTGTGTAACAAGCGGGTATCGAGCACCTACTGAGTGCCAGGTGCTGTTCTAGGAGCTGGGTGGTCAGCAGTGAAAGGGACAGATTAAAACCTGCTCTCCTGGGCCTCATGTTCCAGTGGGGGCTTCCCTAGCCCAGGCCTGCTGCAGCGGAGGGTCAGGGGAGTCCCAAGGCACAAAGCCGCCATGTCACAACCCTGACCACTCTGTGCTTGGCGTCCCCCACTCCCCTGCTGGCCTGTCTTGGGGGCGTGCAGAGGGGCTGGGAGGGGTTGCAGAAGCGGAGTCTTTGGGCCTGGGCTTCCAGTCTGTGCAGCGAGAGGGCTGGGGCTGGTGGTCCAGGTGGGCCCGCTCAGCCCTGGTGTTCTGGGTCTGTGACAACTCACGGGGCCCCCAAGGCAGCAGGAGCTGGCCTCTCCCACCAGAACGGCCCTGCCCCAGCCACCAATGCTCTGTGTTGCCTTGGACGGTCACCGTCCCTCTCTAGGCCACAGGGAATTAGGGGGTGTGAGGAGGGAGGGAGCAAAGA
>RJWJ010042035.1:0-13232 GCA_004363605.1 Indri indri | reverse complement strand
AACTCTACAGGACTGGAAAAGCATCGTGAGCAGAGTAGAGCAATAGAAGAAAGAATCAGCAAACTAGAAGGCAGGTCATTTAAAATTATCCAGCCAGAGGAGAAAAAAAGAATGCAAAGGAGTGAAGAAAGCCAACAGGACTTACTGGGCACCCTCAAGCAGGAGATGGACATATGAATTCATAAAGCTCAAGGAATGCGAAATAGGTTGACCCTAAAGAGAGATGCTGAGACACAGTATGCAGATGCTCCTTGACTTACAATGAGGTTATGCCCCAATAAATTCATCATAAGATGAAAATATCGTAAGTCAAAAATCAGTTGTTTACCCTCCTGATTGAGTGGCTGACTGGGAGCTACAGCTTGTTGCCACTGCCAAGCATCATGAGAGAGTATCATACCACATATTGCTAGCCCAGGAAAAGATCAAATTTCAAAATTTAAATTATGGTTTCTGCTGAATGCATATCACTTTCGTGCCATCATAAAGTTGAAAAATTGTAAGTCCAACCATTGTAAGTCAGGGACCATCTGTACTTAAATTGTCAAAAGTCAAAGACAAAGAGAAAATTTTGAAAGTAGTAAGAGAAAAGCAACACATCACCTACAAGTAAACCTGAATAAGACTGACAGCATATTTCTTAGCAGAAACTTGGCAGGCTAGGAGAAATCGGGATGACACGTTCCAAGTGCCAAAAGAAAAAGCTGCCAACTAAGAATTCTATACACAGCAAAACTGTCCTTTAAAAATGAAGGAGAGGTAAAGGCTTTCCCAGACAAAACTAAGGGAGAACTGCCTTATAATAAGGTAAAACTAGAACTGCCTTTATAATAAATGCTACAGGAAGTTATTCAAGTTGAAATAAGAGGACACTAAATAGCAACACAAAAGCTTATGGAAGTAAAAATCTAACTGGTAAAAGTAAATATATAGACAAATACAGAATAATGCGATACTGTAATGGTAGTGCTTAATCACTTTAATCCAAGTGTAAAAGTTAAAAGACAAAAGTATTAAGAATAGCTTAACCACAGAAATTTGTGAATGGATCCACAATATAAAAGGAAGTAAATTCTGACATCAATAACATAAAGAGAGAAGGAGTAAAAGTGTACAATAAAGTTGTTATCAGCTTATAATAGACTATTACAACCATAAAAAGTTTTATGCAAACTTCATGGTAACCAAAAAGAAAAAAATATATAGTAGATTAAAAAAAAGATAAGGAGAAAATAATCACAAAGTATATCATGACAAAAAGTCACCAAATCACAAAGGCAAACAGCAAGAGAGGAAGAAAGAACAAAAGAACTACAAAACAGACAGAAAACAATACACAAAATGGCAATATAAAGTCCTTAACTATAAATAATTACTTTAAATGTAAATGGATTAAAATCACCAATCAAAAGGTATAGACTGGCTGAATGGACACAAAAAAACAAGATCCAACCATATACTGTCTATAAGAGGCTCATTTTAGATTTGAGGACACACCTAAGCTGAAAGTGGAGGGATGGAAAAAGATATTCCATGGAAACGGTAACCCAAAAAAAGTATTTATATTTATATCACACAAAATAGACTTTAAGTCAAAAACAGACAATATCATTATTGTGTAATGATAAAAGGGTCAATTCAACAAGAAGATATAACAATTATAAATATAAATGTACCCAACAATCACAGCACCTAAAGATATAAAGCATTTACAGATCTGAGGGGAGAAATAGAAGCAATACAATGATAGTAGAATTCAATACTGTACTTCCAATAGTGGATAGATCATTCAGACAGAAAATCAGTAAGGAAACAACAGACTTGAACAACACTGCAGACCAAGAGAAAAAGAGAGCAGACTCAAAATTGGACAAATGGAATTACATTAAACTATTAATAAGCTCTGAGACACAAAAGAAGCCATCAACAAAATGAAAAAGCAACGTAGGAAATGGGAAAAAATATTTGCAAACCATATATTTGGTAGGGGGTTAATATCTAAAATGTATAAGGAACTCCTACAGCTCAATAGCAAAATAAATAAGTAAATAAATAAATAGCCCAATTAAAAAATGAGCAAATGATGTGAGTAGACATTTCTCCAAAGAAAACACACAAATGACGAACAGATATATGAAAAGGTGCTCAACATCACTAATAATCAGGGAAATGCAAATCACAATGAGATACCACCCCACACATGTGAGGATGGCTATTAGCAAAAAAAAAAAAAAAAAAAAAAAAAGCCTTGACAAGGATGTGGAGAAAAGCGAACCCTTGTTACTGTTGGTGGAGATGTAAATTGGTGCAGCCACTATGGAAAACAGTATGGAGGTTCCTCAAAAAATTAAAAGCAGACTACCACAGGATCCAGCAATCCCACTTCTGGGTGCATAGCCAAAGGATTTGAAATCAGGATCTTGAAGAGATATTTGTACTCCCATGTTCACTGCAGCATCATCCACAATAGCAAAGATATGAAACAACCTAAGTGTCTATTGATGAATGAATGGATTTGAAAAATGTGAGGCGCACACACACACACACACACACACACACACACACAGTGGAACATTATTCCTCCTTTAAAAAGATGGAAATTCTTCCATTTGCAATGACACGGATGAACCCAGAGGACGTTATGCTAAGTGAGATAAGCCAGAAATGAAGCAGAGAGTAGGATGGTGGTTACCAGGGGCTGGGGATGTGGGGAGGCAGGAAAAATGGGAAGGTGTTGGTCAAAGCATGCAAAGTTTCCATTATGTAGGATGAATAAATTCTAGAGATCTGGTGTACAGCATGGAGACTAGAGTTAATAATAATGTATTTCATACTTGAAATTTGCTAAAATAATAGATCTTAAGTACTGTCACCAAAAAAAACAGTTAACTATGTAAGGTGATGGGTATCATTTAGGTTATTAAGTATAAAATGTCCAATTTCCTTAAGTACTAAGTTTGACAGTTGATATCTCTGACATTTCACTTTGACACTCCTTGTTTTATTTTTATTGTGAAGGTACATGCTCAGTCTTTCAAATATATGTTTTGACTTATGATTATCTTTCAAAAAAATTTTTAGAGCAATTTTTGTGAAACCATGGATAAGTCAAAAATTCACATTATTTTTCAATATGAGTTCTATTGTGGAACCAATGCAGTGCAGACAGCTCAAAATATCAACAAAGTGTTTGGGAAGCATATGACTAATGCATCAATGGTTTGAGATGTTCCATTTTCGTGATTTTAATCTTGAAAATGAGCCACATGGGTGACCTAACACCAAGGTGGATAATGATAAGCTGAAAGCTGTAGTGGAAGCGAATCCATCTCAACCTGCACATTAATTAACGGCAAGGTTTGACATCACTATTCCAACAATATTGAACCATTCAAAACAAATGGGCAAGGTAAAGAAGCCGGATAGATGGGTTCCACATGAATTAAATGAGCATCAGAAGAGAAATCATCTCGAAGCTTGCCTTTCTTTGCTGTCACAACATAAAGGCAAACCATCTCTACACCGTATTGTTACGTGTGATGAAAAATGGATTCTTTCTGATAATCACAAGTATTCAGCACAATGGTTGGATAAAGATGAAACACAGTCCAAAACTGAATATTCATCAAAAAAAGCTAATGGTGTGTGTTTGATGGTCCAGCGCTGGTGTTATCCACTACAGATTCATGAAACCTGGTCAATCTATTACAGCAGATGTCTGCTGCAACCAATTGGATGATATGATGAGGATGCTTGCAATCAAGCAGACAAGACTGGTCCATAGAGACAGGCCAATCCTCTTGCAAGACCACATGTCGCATAAACAATGCTGCTCAAACTACAGAGCTGGACTTGGAAACTCTGTCATCCACCGTATTCACCAGACTTTGCACCAACTACCACTTCTTCCAGGCTTTGGACTACTTCTTTCAAGGAAAAATATTCAATTCTCAACCAGCTGTGGAAAATGCCTTTTGTGATTTCATTGCCACTCACTCTCCAGGCGTATTCACTGCTGGCATAAACAAGCTACCGTTAAGATGGCAAAACTGTGAAGACAGTTTAGGCACATACTTTGAGTAATTGCACCACTGCTTGTTTGAGATATAACAAACTACACTTTTGATTCAAAATCGGACATTTCGTATCTAATGGTCTAAATAGCTTGATTATGGTAACTAGCTTGATTATGGTATTGCACAATGTGTATCACATTATACCCCTTAAAGCTATACAATTTTTGTTTGTCAATGATACCTCAGTAAAGCTGGAAAAAATAAATAAATAAAATTGTCCAGCTCATGGAAGCAGAAGTTAGAATCGTGGTTACCAAGGTCTGAGGCGAGAGGGACATGGAGAGGTGTTGGTCAGAGGCCACCAAGTTTCAGTCATGCACGATGACAAAGCCCTAGAGACCTACTGTCCAGGGAAGGGCCTACAGTGTTCAATACTGCATAGTATTGTATACTGAAAAATTTCATAAAAGAATAGGTCTTATGTTAAGTGTTCTTATCACAAAAAATATATAATAAAATATGATAATATAATATAACAAGAGGGTAGGAGAAAACTTTTGGAGATGAAAATGTTTATGGCATAGATTGTGGTGATGGTTTCATGGGTATATGCTCACCCCCAAACTCATCGAGTTGTGTATATTAAATATGCATAGCTTTTGTATATCCATCAGGCCTCGATAAAGTGGTAGAATAATAAGAATAATGTTAATAATAAGCTGACATCCAGCACATACATCAGTACTGTGAACATGGTTAATGTGAGTCTGCCCAGACAGCAAGATCTGGGATTGGCTGGGCCAGTCCAGGCTCTGGATGACAGGAATTCGCCTGCTGGCCACACACAGCTGGCTGTGTGACCTTTCACATCACCGCCATCCAAATCAAGTCTGTCCTAGCTTTGTGTGCTCGCTGACATGCCGTAGCTGTGGGGAGCTACTGCGTCTAAATCTGTGGGTTATAAAGAGCTGATGCGTCATCATATTGGCCAGCTGGCAGGTCTGTGACTGCAATGTGACAAGACAGCCCAAATTGAGGTCAGCAGCCGTTAGCCAGTGTGCATGTGTCCGGGCCAGGGCCCGAGTCCTAACAGGTAAGCAGTGGATGGCGATTCCCTTTCCTCCCCTCTGCCGGGTGGAGACACTCATGAGGGAGTCCTGAATACTGGGAAGGAAATGGCCTCGCTGGGGTGGGGCTGCCTTCGGGGAGGTCCTCTACCCTCCAGCGGTGGACCTTTGCATCTGTGACCAGGAAATCAGTGGCTAGGAGAACGAGAACGGAGCCTGCTCCGGGGTCTGGGGAGAGTCAGACTGCTGGGCTGTGGTGGGGAAATAGATCCAGCTAGAGACTGGCGCCGGAAGGTGAGCTCAGCATTGGTGACGGAGAAGAAAGCGTTCACGGGACAATGGCAGGGACAACTCCGAGCTTAGCCCAGGTCAAAATCCATCGGGCCTCATGCACAGCTCACTGGACAGCGAGCGAAGCAGCCATTCACTGGTGCACCAAGCAATGAGCGGCACGTCTTCCCACAGCTTGGTTCTCTTTGTTCTCATAAGCAGGTGCATTTTTTTTCTTCATTCAAGAAAAAATAGGTATTCACACCTAATGGGGGCAGTGCATACCATCTGGGGGATGGACACACTTAAAGCTCTGACTTGGGTGAGGCAAAGGCAATATATGTAACCTAAACATTTGTACCCCTGTAATATGCTGAAATAAAAGACAAAATAGATAGAGAAAAATCAAAGGACAGACACAGAGCCCAGAAAATGCCAGGACAAAGGCTAGCGTCCGCTCGGGGTGAAGCTTGGCCAGGCCAGGCCAGAGCTGATGGGAGAATTGGGTGTGCGTTTCTCCGGAATACAAACCCTGTCTACACTAACATGCCTCCTATTAAAACTGTCCAGCTCAAAAATCAGAGGTACACAGCAAAATCAGTCATTGCGGTACTGCTCAGATTAGGGAAAATCTGGAAGCAACCTAAATGAACACAGAGGAGAACCGCTGAGCAAAACGTGGGATCTATACACGGGACAAATTACAGGCAGCCACAAACGATGCTGTCTCACAAGGTTTATTGATAAGGAAATGTGTTTATAAGACGTTGCTACATGAAAAGGAAATGATTTCAAAACTGTACGTAGAATATGATTCAATTTTGGACAAAGGAAATAAAAGGTGGAAATTTATGTATAAGCATAGAAAAAAGAATGGCAGTTAATATAACAAAATATGAACAGTGTTTACATCTGGATGGTGGTGTAATGGGTTGTTTTATTTTCTCCTTTTTCTGTGTATTTTCCAAATTGTGTGTTGAGAACATGTATCAATTTTATGTTCTGGAACAAAATGAATGTTTCTGTTCATCTTTCAAATCCCACGGAATTGAATCATAGTTTACAAACCCTTTTGCATTAAATTCCCTATGTGTGCACGGAGGCAGCCCGAGCAGGCCGGGGAACGGGGTGCGGGCTGCTACGGTGCCCTGCCCAGAGCAGACAGGCCCTCCCTCCGCAGGCTCTCCGGGGTTGCCTCCACTCGCGGAACCAAACACGGATGGCAGGAAGCAGAGGAGGCTCCAAGACAGGGAAGCTTCCCCAGGGCCGAGCCTCCCTGGCACCCTCCAGTCTGTGCCATCCCCCTCAGTGCTGAAGACCACAGAGCAAGGTGCCTCTCTGGCCCCTGGCCAGGCTCCAGCTGCTCCGTCCTGGGCTTTTGTTTTTTTATGTATAGTCAGGTCATTGTTGCACCAGAGGTTCCCAGGTGCTGCAGCAGAGCTTCCCAGGGCTCCTGTGGACACCCATGGCTCTTTCCAGCATGTTCTGGACACAGCTTCCCCTGTTCCTACTCCTGGCACTCCTATCTCAGCCCAGGAAGGTTTATGCCCCTGGGGTTCAGACACTGGCAGTGCTGTGTCCCTGGGTGCCAGGTCAGACCAGTCCGGTTAGAGGAGCAGGGCCCAGGAAATTTGGTCCCTGCCAGAGCTGACTGGGGCCAGGGACCCATAGGGACATCTGGGACATGAGAAAGGCACCTGGCAGAAGCACGTGGAGATCTCTGGCCGAGAACCCAGGACCAAGCCACTCCACAGAGGGCCTTCCCCGCTGACTAAGACTGGAGCCCTCTAAGGGGTTTGGGCAGAACCACTTTTTCAGCCGGAGCCAGGCCAGACGAGGCAGCCATCTCTCAGGGCTTTGGGGAACCAGCCGAGCCAGGGCATCCACCCGGGGAACACCCATCGGTCCCACCGGGACAGTGGGGAGGCCTAATGCATGTCACCCTCCGCCCTGATGGTTGAACAGTGCTCCCCGGCCCCCTGCCTGGGCCTCTCTGTTCCAGGCCACCCTCGCCTGCCGACCGCAACAGGCCTGGTGACAGGGTCTCATTCCCAGGCCAGAAAAACCTCCAGTGGGAGAGTCACAGTTCGGCACTGCAGACACTCCATGATCCAGGCCCAGCCAAGTTTCCCAAACTCATCCACTCCACCCCACATGGCCTGGAGACTGCAGTCACCCCGGACACGAGGTAGCCTCCACCTGGCGCCTTTCCCCCTGGCAGCCCCTCTCCTGCTTGGCTTCCTGCTGGGATCCTGCTCATCCTTCGAGACCCTGCTAAATGCTCAGCCATTTCCCAAGGAGTCCTCAGGTACCCACCACCAGAATTAAGCTGAACCCTCCTCCCGCACACAGCCCCGACCCCAGCTGTGTGGCCATAGCAGTTTACACCTCTCCCGCAATCTGCCCTTGCCCATCTCTCTCCCACCCTGATTCTGAAGGGCAGGGCCCACGTCTCATTCCTCCTCACATCCTGCCACGCCAGCCCCCTCCCCTCCTGACCTTCAATGTACACAGTAGGCACACACTGAAGATTTGTTCTATGGAAATAAAGTCATGGCCAGCTACAGACTCTGCTCCTAACCTAGCAAAATTGCAGCGCTGTTTGCTACAAAGAAATTCACAGGTTAGTAAATGTTCTCAGAGGATCCCAGACCATCTTACTCTTTGAGGGTCTAGCTCTTCGTGGAACATTATTTTTTTAAATATACTTCCATTCTTGAAAAGACCCCAACCTTTCAGCCATGCGGTGTGTGTGGAGTCTGCTCTGAACATGTGCAGTGGCTTGCCCATCTCGCCTAATCTCCCAAGGCACAAAATAAAATCAGCTTTGGAAATACAAACCCAGAAGGAAGGCGATCCTTCACTAAAAGGTCCCCAGAGGAGGCTTACCTTCCATGACCATGAATTGTAGGCGAGCCATCTCCCCTACTGCGCAACGCTCTTCTAAACAGACCACCTGTCGCCATAGCAACCCTCACATCTGTCATTACCTCAGAGAGAGCGCACCTTTGAAAAGGAATCTACTTAGCAACATGTCACGTTAACTTCTGTACTTCTTGGACTCTCTCAGGAATCCAGGCCTGAGTACCCTGGGGTAAGCAGTGCCTCCGTGAACAATCTAGAAGATTTTGCCACAGCCAGTGGTGGCTTCTGTCTCCACCTGCCCCCACCTGTCTCTGGGTATGAGTCAGGTGCTGGGGCTGCCCCAAAGCCTGCATGTTGGCTCAACAAGCAGGGCGGTTACACAAGCCAATTGTTACAAAAATAATAGCTACCGCTCAGGGTGCTTTGCATGCATAATCTCCTTAATCCTCAGGACAGGCTTGCAGCAGCACTCCCCACACCTAGGTGATGAGGGGCTGAGAGTCCCAGACCCAGCCCTGGGGCTCCGACCCCCTCCAGAGCAGCCTGCTGCCTGCTGCAAGGGCACGGCCACCCCCGCCCATGGCAGGCCACCTGCGCGCTGTGGATCTGCTCATCTTCCCAACAACCCCAACAGAAAGATTTTTTTTTACTCATCCCTGTTTTATAGAGGAGAAAACTATCTTGGAGAAGTGACATAGGTTGCCCAAGATGCCTCCAGACTCAGAGGAGGTGCAGAGACCAGAGCCCACCTTCTCTGCAGGAGCTGTGGCAACTCACGTTTCACCAGCGGTTTCCAGGCTGCCTCCCTCTCAGCCCAGGAAGAGGGCACCTGGCACCCTGCACAGCTTGGGGATGAGTCCCAACCTCCCACTTGTTCAAAAGCTTTCCAGGCAGAGCGGCCCATTGGCCAGGCTGTGAATTCTTCTGGAATTCTACACGGAAATTTCTCTGTGTATTTTCAGGGATGAGGACTTAGGGAAGCAGTTCTCAGACTCGAATGTGCTGGATCTTGCTGAAATGCACATTCTAACTCACAAGCCTGGGTGGGGCCTGAGCGTCTGCATTTCCAACCGGGTGCCAGGGGAGCCGTTCTGCTGGGCGAAAAGAGAGAAGAGACAGGCACCTCTGTATGGAAGAGCAGATGCATGGTGAAAAGGTGTGTTGTTGCCCCCAGGACAACCCCGGAGGGCTGTGTGTTGAGACCCAGCGCTGCTGAGGAAGCTCCGAGAAGGGGAGCAGAGCCTGTGGCGCCAGAGCTTCTGTAGACGGACACCTGCTCCTGCACCCCTCCTGGGCTCTAAGCTCATGGTTGGTAGCAGGAGCGTCTTCTCCATTTCTGAGTCCCCAGTGCCTACCCTGGTGTCTAGAATATGCTAGATGCTCAGTAATTACCGATTGAATAACAGAAGGGAGGAAGGGTGGGAGGAGGGCAGTGAGGGAGGAAAGAGGGGTATTGTCCCTGGTCCCATCTCCCACTGACCACTCTCTCCAGGGCACCCACCAGTGGTCCCATGAAGCAGCCAACTGCCACCAATCTGAGGCCATGGCTGCAAGCAGGGGTCACTGCCAGCCTCAGACCAGCTGAGCTCCCATCACCCTTTCCTGGCACTGCAGCCACCCACAGCTATTGCCACCAGCCCAACCCCCCACTGTTCCCAGCCTGGACACCAGCTCTGGCGTTCTGCTCGGAGCACCCTCACTCTCGGGCTCCAGCACCCGCCTCTGCTCAATCCACAGCCCTGGGCTGGACAGAGAGGCCCTCGAGAGACAGATGACGCGGCCCTGCCACATGCCCTGTGTGCCCTTCCTGCCGCTGTGCTCGGCCCCGGCTCCACCTGTGCTCCACCCAGTGCTCCCAGGCTCCCAGCAAACGAGCCACCAGGACAGGAAGCCCTGGGTCATTCACCCAAAACATGGCGCTCTTCCCTTTACCACCAACGGCAGAGTGGCTTCACCGCAGATAGCCACTGAGTGCCAGGATGCCAGACCCTGCAACAGGAGCCACACATGAGAAGCCCTGGAAAAGTCGAGTTAGAGAGAGGACAAGAGGATACAGGGCCTTGAAGACCATTTCCCATGTGAGAAACCAGCCTGCGGTGGGGCAGGTGTCCATTAGAGCAGCGGTCCCCAAACTTTTTGGCACCAGGGACCAGTTTCATGAAAGACAATTTTCCACCGACAGGGTAGGGGTGGAGGCGGCGCTCAGGCGGTGATGCGAGTGACGGGGAGCGGCCGCGAACACAGGCGCCTGCGCAGCTCATCTCCTGCCGTGTGGCCCCAGCTCCTAAGTCTCACGGAAGACAGTTTTTCCACAGACCGGGGGCAGCAGAGCTCTGTGGCCTGGTCCCTGAAAGGCCACAACGGTACCTGCCCAGGGGTTGAGGGCAGCAGAATTAGAGGGCCCAGCTCCAGCGTCAGACTCATAGGGAGCAATTTAAGGAACTCAGAATCCAGCACTCCGTGACCTCACTTAATGATGGAAGAGTGGCAACTGTCTGTCAACAGCTTCCTCACAGAAGACTTCCCTTTGGTTTGTTTAATAATTACTATCTAGAGAAAGTCACTCAAAAAAACAAAACAAAACAAACAAACAAAAAAACTTAGATGCTGCATTTGAATAGATCTCTAGGAAATTCACGTTGAGGAGAAAAGAAAGATCACAGGGAAAGAATCAACTGGGTTATTAAAAAAAAAAAATTGGCTGAAATTACAACAAATCTCAGGAACGGCTTCCTGAGACGGATTTCTCGCCAACAGAGCAGAGGATGGGCCCCTCCTGGGAGGGACGGGGGCTCCAGTGCTGCAGTCAGTACCCTCACGGTTCAGTTTACTGTCGTGGGGCAGGGCTCAGCCGGGAGCTTCATTGACTGGAAAGTTGGTTTGCTCCATCAGAGCACGGAAGCGGATGGTGTGAGGGGACAGATCCGTAAAATGGAGATTCCAGAAGAATCCAGCCCTGCCACCCACCAACCAGAATCTGTCGCTTTCAAGTGCTTCCTGCAGCACGACCTGTCTCCCTGAGGACTGCAGAGTGGACATAACTGTGGCTGCGTCCCCTTCTGCCCGACACCCTAACAGACGGAGGCTTCTGGGTCCCCTTAGGCTCCGGGAAGATTCCCCTGAGTGTGACTTGAAGCCAGGGGGCCCGGGGCCTGGGAACCTTGGGTCAGGCATAGAGGACAGATGGCCTGCAGCCCGCCGTCCACTCTGGAGACAGCGACAGCGGGAACCCACGTTCACAGGCAAACACGCCGCGGGTGGCACCCAGCAGCGGAGGCCTGGCACACAGCCCCTCCTCGACCCTGCACGTCTCCGAAGAAGCGCAGGCTTTCATTAAGCAAACCGAATGCAGATTTGGCAGCTTTAGCTTCCACGGAGACGCGAGGGTCTTTGCAGCAGGAGCCCCGGCCACTCACACCCTTGCCCTTCACACAGCCACAAAGCGGCCGTGCGCCCCGGAAGAAATCAGCGCAGGCTTAAATGGAACGACAGACAAGATAACCGAGCGCTGTGGTTCCCCTTCTGCGTCCTCCCCTCCTTCATTTTGCCATCTTTTCTAATGCCGTATTCAGGTATTTTTATTCCTGTATAACCCGGTCGAAATTCTTGTCTTGAACAGGGAGGGGGACAGGGAACTGCACGAAACGCAGCGAACGGCGAGCGTCAGCTTATCGCTAGCTCAGGCGGGACTCGGAGTCCAGTGTGATGACCTGGGCGCCTGCTGCGTGGGGCCTCCCCGCACCTGCAGAAGTGACAATCTCATGGACTTTAAAGGGTTTGCAGCTTTGGTGGCTGGAAATGCTTCCAGAGGGATGTTTCTACTAAGTCAAAGAACCAACATCAGAATTCGCTGGGGTTCCAAAAACACAAGGAACTAAACGCACATTCCTCGGCCCCCCCGACTCAGTCTCTGGGGGGCTGGGACCAAGAATCTGCACTTTCCCAGGTAACTTTAGCTCAGTACAACGTGAGCACCGCTGCCCTAAGAAGGCCAGTGCCCAGCTCTGCCCCCGCCAGCAGCCACCCGGAAATACAGACTTATGCCCCTCATCTAGGCCCCCCGGGTTCCTTGCCGGCACCCCCCCAGCACCTGCGTGTCCTGACAGCCACAGCTGTGCTGTGCCCTCCTTCCTGACCTCTGCTGACCTCCCTCCTCCCCAAGGACCCCCTCCCTGCTCGGTGTCCCCAAGGCCCTGCAGTAGTCCCTTCCCAGCATGGGGGCCCTGACTGGCTCCTGGGTTGGTCTCCCCCGGTTATTACCTGCCGGCACCTTCAACAGCCCATCTTGACCTTCGCTGAGCCGCAGGCCGGGCAAGCACGAGGTAAGTAAATGTTTGTCGCACAAACAGACAGAGCTTCATGACTTTCCTCCAGGAACCCACTCACCCTGTGCTACTCCCCATCCCTGCACACAGGGCTTGAGACCAAACCAGGCCCCTTCTCCCTCCTCTCTCCCTGTGAGCCTCAGCTTAAATGTCACCTCCTCTAGGAAGCCTCCTTCGATTTCCTCCTATTCATTCAACAAACATTTCCTGAGTGTCTGCCCTGCGCCAGGCACTTCAGTGAGTAGAGAATAAGGTGGCAGTGGTCCCCTTCTGCATCCTCGAGGGCGGGTAAGTGCCACCGTGACCCTTCCCCAGCCTCTGTCAGTGCCTCTTGACTCCCGCGTCTTTAGAAGTACACAGCGCACACACGCAACAGTGTGCACACAAGTACACGCACACACACGCTTGCACAGACCACGAGCGAGGACTGAGTCTTGCTCATTGGTCAGGAGACTTTGTGAGGCAAAGCCCTCCAGACGGGCCTGTTGAACGAACAAAGCGTAGAAGGAAACCAGCCCACAGCTGGGGAACCTGGAGAAGGCTGAGGATTAAAAACTCACACCCCTAACGGCAGCGGCCGCTCTTTCTCATACTCTTGCTAGTGACAAAATCCAGCTCCACAGTTGTAAACAGCCAGCGGCATCTGGCCGGGGACCCTCCCCCCACCCTCAGCCCTCAGAGGGGGCAGC
>RJWJ010042034.1:0-13237 GCA_004363605.1 Indri indri | reverse complement strand
AGTTAGATAATTTAATAAGAAAACATTTTATTGAGTCATCCAGTGGAGAATTAGATTCTAAACACTTGTTTTAAATGATAAAACTAAATTTAAAACATTATCATTAAAAAATAAACTTACAGCTTCACCATAGTAACTAATCCTTCAAACATTATTCATATATGCTTCTGAATTGGCAATATTATAATTATCCTGTATATGCCATTTTGTTACAATCTTCCTTATGAATAACATTTAAAATTAATTAAGAGTGATGAATTATAATTTTTCCCCCATTGTATAAAAAAGCTGATATTCTCTGAGCACATACTCCATTCTAGATGCTAAACTAAATTTGTTATATACATGTTCTTATTTATACAAAATAGGTGAGTGGTGGTTATTATTATGACATTTACTGAAGATTGAAACAATTAAGTAATTCACTTGATATCATATAGGTAGCAAGTGATGGATCAAGGATTGATAACCAGATGGTCTAACCTTAGAACTTACGCCCTTAACCTGTATGCTATATTCTCCCAATTAAAAATGTATACTAAGGAAAGAAGGACTAGGTAATGTGAGTAAATATTGTTACATAAAATTTATGGTAGGGATTTAAACTAAACATTCTTAGTTTGTGTACCTGATTACTGCCTGGAATTCTCTTTCTACCCCACTCCAAAATAAGAAATAGCTTTGGGGATGTGATTTAGTATTCTAGAGTTCTTAGAAGGAGTATTGTTGTCTCTAGGTTTCAGAACACACCAAAAAGGAAGTAAACCAGACTTAGCTCTACATAAGACCAGGGATCAGGGACAGATCCCTGGGATCTGCAGGGAATACTCGTGGATGAATTTTTATAACAGAGATCAAAATATGTTTAAGTCCATCAAGCTAAATAAATCTATCATATGTCTGGTCAAATTTGTAAAAGAAACTAGTAACAATTGTGGGTATTACATATGAAAATGGAAAGGAACTTTTGGACTAGCAAAAAACAATCTATAAGAAAAAAAAACCCAGAAAAGTATTTCAAAACATATCTTTGGGAGACCCATCTGGCTCTAAGAAAAAGACAATTTTTATTTTTGAAAAGAATTATTTCCTAATTCAAAGATGTTTTTATTTCTCTCTAGAAATTTTTTCTCTCAAACTTTTAAACAGAGAGGAAGCTCAAATTATATGAAATGGCTGTAAATAGTAAATGGCTATCTGAAAAAAATAGGTAACTATAATATTAAATATTTAAAGTCAGGAGTACCTTAAATATTAACTTAAAGCATACACATTTTTAGGTATGAAATGAAACCCTTCTCTGTGAGTGTATGCCCACTGTTTGGAGTTTTGTTTCACATTTCTTGAATAAGGCATACATAAAATGCATCTTCTAAAAATTTCTAGTTTCAGTGTCTCAGAGTCTTTAATATGTAGAAAAAACTTAACAGATATTTGTGAAGCTGAGTGCAGAATCATCTCATATTTTTATGATTTCTTATCTCCCATCATTTTTATAATAGTTTCACTCTCACCCGGAAGTCTTTCTAAAGCTTTTAACTTAATTTGCATATAACGATGACTTTCTGTTCACACGTGTATATTTCAATGAATGCAAAATTTAATTAAATTACATAATTACAAAGAAAATTCCACAGTAGGATACACATTTAAGCTAAAATAACATTGGCTTAAAGAAGAAAGAAGTTTTATCTCTTCCTGAAAGAAAAATCTAACTAGGTATTTTAAGACTGATAGGGTGGCTCAACAATCATTAGGGATAGTGCCTCCTTATAACTAGCTGCTCTGGTGGCCTAACTAGTATTACAAAGATGACTGCTCCCATTCCTGCTATTATATTCATATTCTAGCCAGCAGCAAAAGGGGAAAGAAGAAGGAAGTATAGGACTTCTTCACTTTAATGGTATGACCCATAATTTGCACACATCAGCTCAGCACAATTAATTACATTATCATATTTAGCTGCAAAGGATGCTTGAAAATGTGGCCTATAGCAGGATGACCATATATTCACTAAAAATTCTATTTTTATATAAGAATGGGAAAAGGGGAAAAGAGGTATTGAAAAATATTGAGATGTCTCTGATACATTTAGATATATTCTTTTGAAACAGGGAAAATTCTTTAGTGGGTTTTGCTCTGACTCTCTTCTGGTTATGTCGCTCTACATAGGGTGAGGAGCTCACAGAAACAAGAAGACTCACCTAACAGAATCCATGCCCTCCTTTTAACCTGGCTACCCAGGACTCCAGAATTCCCTGTCTGAACAGCCCTGGGCCTTAGTCCAGTGCCTCAGATAGGTCCTTTGGAAGGTGAATTACATGCACCTCAGGATGAATAGAGGTTGTATAAGCAGGATGGGAATTCTCACACACATGTTTGAAGCCCCTTGTAGTATAAGCAGAACTGGAGATGGGAAGAGAATGGAAGAGTATATGAGCCAGGTTGCCCAGCACTGAAAAATTCCAATGCAGACCTCAGAAGAGTTCAAAATATCTAAAATTGAATTTGTCCATTCAGTCATCATATAGGTATATTTGCCAAAGTAGGAAGATATCACTGATCTGTGGCTATATATTAATAACAACCTATACCAACACTTTGTGGCTTAAGACAAGAATGATTTTATTGTTCCACAAAGTTTAGGATGGGGCTGGAAGATCTAGGATGGCTTCATTTACATATTTGGAGCCTTGGTGCTGGCTACCAGTTAGGGTGCCTTCTTTCTTCTCCACATGGCCTCTCTTTCTATGTGTTTTCTTACCATGAAAGAGACTACCATGAGCTTCTTTGCATGGCAGTTGGTTTCCAAGAAAATGAGAAGTTGTAAAGCCTCTTAAGGTCTAGGCATAGAAATCATGTTGCCACGATATTCTAGTGCCCAAATCAAGTTTATAGGATCAACTCAGTTAAAAGGAGGGGCAAACAGGTCCAACCGCTTACTGGGAGGGGTATTTAAGACACATTACAAAAATGCATACAGGATGGGAGGGATTGCCATGGCTATCAGAGAAACATTTTTTATTTGAAAGCTGTAAAAAAACCCCTCCATATGATGCTTCCATTTATATTCTTGCCTTAGTCTCTGCAAATATTAAGCATGTATCTGTCTTGTTGATCCAAATATCCACTTATAACTGAGAAAACCACCACACCAGGGATATCTGTAATTAAGACATCCATCCAGAACCCAGATTTCCATTAAAACACCCACAAGCAAAGGCAAAGATTCTCACCCAACGTATGCTACAAACATAGTCATATGAGTGAGGTGAGGGAAATAAGCTCTATCTAAACAAAAGAAAATCCAAAAATAAAAAGCAACAGCTGCTCCAGATGAGAAGGAATCAGTGAAAGAACTCCAGAATTATGAAGAATCAGAGTGAAAGGTTACCCCCAAAAGGGAACACCAGCTCTCTAGCAATGGATGCCAACTAAAATCAGAATATTGAAATGACATAAAGAATTCCAAATATGGATTATAAGGAAGCTCAACAAAATACGAGAGAAAATGAAAAAAACAAACACAAAGAAACCACAAAAAAATATTTAGGAAATGAATAAAACATTCACTAAAAAAATTGAACTATAAAAAATAATAGAACTTCTGGAAATGAAAAATTCATTCACAAAATGCAAAACATACTGGAAAGTCTTAAGAATTGACTAGACCAGGCAGAAGAAAGAATCTCAGAGCTTGAAGACAACACATTTGAATTAAACAAGTCAGTCGAGGATAAAGAACAGAGAATTAAGAGGAAGGAACATAGCCTACAAGAAATATGGGATTATGTGAAGAAGCCAAGCATAAGAACTATAGGCATCCCTGAGTGTGAAGAAGAAATCACACAAGGGTTGGAAACACTATTTGAAGGAATAATTGAGGAAAATTTCCTTGGTCTTGCTAGACATTTATATATCCAGGTACAAAAAGCTCAAAGGACACCTGGGAGAGTCATTGCAAAGAAGCAATCACCAGGACACATAGTTATCAGAGTGGTCAAAGTTAACATGAAGTGAGAACTCCTGTGAGCCATAAGGTGACAATATCAACTAACTTACAAAGGAAAACCTATTAGACTAACTGCAGACTTCTTAACTGAGTCCTTACAAGCCAGAAAGGATTGGGGCCACATCTTCAGTCTTCATCTAAACAGAATAATGACCAGCCTCGTATTTTATGTCCTGAAAAAGTAAGTTTCTTATATGAGGGAGAAATAAAGACTTTTTCAGATAAGCAAACACTGAGGGAATTTGTCAAGATAAGACTTGCCCTCCAGGAAATACTCAGGCCTGCATTACACATTGATCACCACAATAGAAACCCACCAGTGTAAAATTACCCAAAATCTTAACCTCAGGGCCTATATAAAATAATGGCTCAGGAGGTAAACAAAACAACAAGGTTCTACCCAACAGCATGAACAAAAATGCATCCCACTTATCAATCCTTCCAATAATGTGAATGGCTTGAATTCCCCTCTCAAGAGATATAGGCTGGCTGACTGTATAAAAAAAAAATACAAGCCAAGTATCTGCTGTCTCCAGGAAACACATCTAACCCACAAGGACTGATTCAGATGCAAGTTGAAGGTTGGAAAAAAATATTCTATGCAAATGGAAACCAAAAGAAAGCAGATATAGCCATTCTCACATCATAATGTAGACTTTAAATCAACAATAGTTAAGAAAGACAAAGAGGGCCATTATATAATAGTAAAGGAAGCAATATATCAAAAAGACATAACAATCCTAAATATTTGTGTACCTAACAAAGGGGTACTCAGATTCACAAAGCAAACCCTATTAGATCTCAACAAAGAGATAAATAGCAACATTATAATTGTCAGGATTTCAACACCCCACTGACAGAACTGAACAGATCCCCCAAGCAGAAAATAAATAAACAAAAACACTGGACTTAAATGGGACCCTAGAGCAAAGTAGCTTAACAGACATTTACAAAACATTCTATCCCCAAACTACCAAATATACATTCTTCTCATCAGCACATAGAATGTTCTCTAAGACAGATCACACCTTAGGCCACAAACCATGTCTCAAAAAATTAAAAAAATAATAGAAATTATACCATGTATCTTCTCAGGCCACAGTGAAATAAAATGAGAAACCAACTTTGATAGAAATACTCAATTCCACACAAAGTCATAGAAATTAAATAATCTGCAATTATTGCCTCAAGGAGGAAATCAAGGTAGAAATCAAAAGACTCCTCAAACTAAATGACAAAGGGGACACTAGTTATCAAAATCTGTGAGACTCAACAAAAGAAGTTCTAAGGGGAAAATTCATTGCCTAACTGCCTACATCAAAAAGACAGAAAGGTCACAAATCAACAATTGAATGAATCATCTCAAGGAACTAGAAAAGGAAGAGCAAACCAAACATGAACCCAGCAGAAAAAAAGAAACAACTAAGGTCAGAGCAGAACTAAATGAAATAGAAAACAAACAAAAAAAATACAGAAGATGAATGAAACAAAAAGTTGGTTCTTTGAAAAGACAAACAAAATCAATAGACCTCTCACTAGATTAACCAGAAATAGAAAAGAAAGGACCCAAATAAGCTCAATCAGAAATGAAAAAGGAGATGTTACAAATTGGTACCACAAAAATACCAAATATTATCCCTGAATACTATAAAAATCTCTATACACATAAACTCTAAAACGTTAATGAAATGGACAAATTCCTGGAAACACACAGACTCCCAAGGCTCAATCAGGAAGAACTAGAACTCCTGAACAAACCAATTATGAGCAATAAAATTGAAACAGCAATAAAAAAATCTTCCAACAAAAAAAGTCCCAGTCCAGATGGTTTCACAGCTAAATTTTATCAGACCTACAAAGAAGACTGGTACCCGTACTGCAGAAATTATTTCATAAGATTGAGAAGGAAGTAATCCTCCCCAACTCATTCTATGAAGCCAGTATCACTTTGATACCAAAGCCAGGAAAGAACACAACAAAAAAAGAAAACTATAGGCCCATATCCCTCCTGAATATAGATCCAAAAATTCTCAATAAAATTCTAGCAAATCAAATTCAGCAGAACATCAGTAAAATAATCCACTGTGACCAAGTGGACTTCATCCCAGGGATGCAAAGATGGTTCAACGTATGTAAATCCACAAATGTGATTCACCATGTAAACAGAATCTAAAATAAAATCGTATGATCACCTCGATAGATGCAAACAAAACATTTGATAAAATTCAGCACCGTTTTATGATAAAAAAAACTCTTAACAAAATAGGCATAGATGGAATATGACTCAAAATTATAGAAGCCATGTATGACAAACCCACAGCCAACATCATACTGAATGGGGAAAAGTTGAAAGTATTCCCACTCAGAACTGGAACAACACAAGGATGTCCACTGTCACCACTTCTATTCAACATAGTACTGGAAGTCCTTGCTAGAGAAATCAGCATAAAAATATAAAATCAGATATAAAATCATCCTCATATTGTCATCTGATCTTTGACAAAGTAGATGGCAATATACACTGAGGAAAAGAATCCCTATTCAATAAATGGTGCTGGGAAAATTGGATAGCCACATGAAGATTAAAACAGGATCCATATCTTCATCACTTACAAAAATTAATTCAAGATGTATAACAGACTTAAATCTAAGACATGAAACCATTAAAATTCTAGAGGAATATGTTAAAAAAAACTCTTCTAGATGTTGGCCTTGGGAAAGAATTTATGAAGAAGACCCAAAGGGCATCATAGCAAAAAGAATTAATAAATGGGACTTGAGTAAAAGCTTCTGCACAGCCAATACAATCAACAGAGCAAATAGACAACCTAAAGAATGGGTGAAAATATTCACATGTTATGCATCCGATAAAGGGCTGATAACCAGAATCTACAAAGAACTCAAGCAAATCTGCAAGGAAAAAAAAAAAATCAAACAACCCCTTTAAAAAGTGGGCAAAAGACATGAACAGAAGCTTTTCAAAAGAAGATAGACTAATGGTCAATAAACGTATGAAAAAAATGCTCAATGTTGCTAATTATCAGGGAAATGCAAATCAAAACCACAATGAGATATCACCTAATCCCAGTGAAAACGGCTTTTATCAAAAAGTTCCAAAGCAATAGATGTTGTCATGGATGTGGAGAGAAAAGGACACTTATATGATGTGGGTGGGACTGCAAACTAGTGCAACCTCTATGGAAAATTGTGTGGAGATTCCTCAAAGAACTAAAGAAGTCCTACCATTTGATCCAGTAATCCCACTACTGGGTATTTACTCAAAGGGAAAAAAAGCCATTCTATCAAAAAAACAAAACAAAACAAAACAAAACAAAACACTTGCACTAGAATGTTTATTGCAACACAATTCACAATTGCAAAGATACAGAATCAACCCAGTGCCCATCAATTCATGAATGGATTAATAAAATGTGGCATATGTATACCATGGAGTACTACTTAGCCATAAAAAGTGAATTAATACCTTTTACAACAATCTGGATGGAACTGGAGACCATTCTAAGTGAAGTACCTAATGAATGGAAAAATTAACACGACATGTACTCACTATTAAATTGGAAGTAATTGATGAGCACACATATGCATAGAGGGAAGTAAAACTCAATGGAAATCAAGCAGATGGGAGTGGGGAGAAGAGGATAGGTGAAATCATACCTAATGGGTACAATACACACTATCTGGGTGATGGGCATACTTACAACTGACTCAAGCAGTACCGAAGCAATCCATGGAACCAAAACATTTGTACCCCTGTAATATTCTGAAATAATTAAAGGAAATAAAAAACAATAAATCATGGAAAAGAACCCACCATATAGCCACTATTCCTGCATATAAAATCCTTCTTCCATACCGAAAACATCTCCATTCTTGATAAAGACATCTACCAAGTCCCATAAAGTTCCTGCATTCAAATCTAAGGTCTCTGGGTGATGTTCATGTCTAGAGGTGACTCATCATGCTCTGGTGACCTACAAGCTATTAATAAAAGACAAGTTTTTATTTCTTCCCTTACATATGTCATGCAATGGTGGAGTAAAAACAGTATAACTACAATAGAAATTTCCATTCAGAAAAGGAAAAAGTGGAAAACATATGGGAGTTGTGAAGGCAAACTGCTAGGGCAATAAAGTTAGTTTCTTGGTTGGCCCAGTTAGAAGTTCAGGTTTTGTTCCCTGGGAGAATAACCCTGTCTATGATCTTCCATGGCCCTTAGCCTTACGACTTAGTAATTATTTGTCAGGAAGTAGGCAATGGATCATCTGCTCTTGTTGGAGGTCACACAGATCTTGCGGTCTCCTTGTTGCTGGTGCAGAGAATTTGGGGTTCCAGGGGTTGCTTTAAGGTTCAAAAAAATCAAGGGAATTTCATTGCTAAAGAGACTATGAAGTCATTTTGCCGTCAATTTCCTAAAAAAAACTAGAGGTCTCTGGTCCTCTAGTTATTTCTGGGTATTGCCATGTAGTGGTCACCATGGCCAAAGATCTAGACATGGCTTATAAACTTAGAAAGGATAGATTTTTATTTACTGGCCTCTATGCTCTGTTTATATTTCTGGCTTCAATATAATGGTGGTAAATTTGGGACCATCTGCAACAAGAGTCATGGGCGGGGGTGGAAATAGGCTTAATCTGGTCTTTGCTGCTGGAACATTCACCATGCTTTGGGCATTAGTCAGTGTACTTTATAGAGGAAATGACAGTGTAGAGCTAATCTGATGAGTTGGTTAACTGAAGGTTGGTTAAGAAATTTTCTCCTGTAGAATAAACTAAAAGTTATATAAGTGGGTTTCAGATATTAACTTCATTCTTGTTTATTATTGTTTGGTGAAACCATCATCCTGGAGTGGCTGAGAGAATTTTCTCTGTTATGACTAGCTCAAGACATATATTTTTTTCTTTCTCAAGATTTCTACTATTCCTACTATTTTTGTCTCATTCCACTCTGCATATAATGAATTAAAGTTTGGATTTTAAATGTAGAGTTTTAAACAATTTTAATAAAGAGATTTATTTTTTTACCCTCAATGCCTTTCCATCAATCCCTCAAAATAGTTTATCTCTATTTGTGTTGCATTTTTACTCTGTGTCTGTGTTATTGTTTAACTTCTCTTTTGCTCTTAAGGCTCTTCCACTGACATGGCTTCTCTAAATCAGCATTTACATATGTGTGTGTGTGTGTGTGTGTGTGTGTGTGTGTGTAGTATGCCATATATGTAATTAATAAATGTTCTAGTACCCTTATTTAGAAAACATAAAAAGAAACAGGTGAAATTAATTTTAATATATCTTTTAAAACTAGACATCAAAATTATTTCATATAACCAATATAAAAGTGATAGATATTTTATATTCTTTTTAATACTAAATCTTCAAAATCTGGTGTCTATTTTATATACCAGGTATATATTTTATACTTAAAATACATGCAAATTTGGATTAGCCATATTTCAAGTGCTCAATAGTTGCAGAGTGCAGTTCTTGATCTTTGCAATAATTTGAGATGCAACCAGTACACATTAGTTATCGAATGTACTTTTCTTGGCATTGTGAGGGATAGCAGTTGTCTCTCTTCAAGAAAGATACTATTTAGTGAACAAAATAAGGGATACACTCTGTAATTATATTGTTTCCCTAAGATGAAGTTGTACAAAACACAAATTTGAGTCATTCTTATTAGAAATAACTAAGTCCCTTTCTATTTTCTTCTTTAAATAGGGAGGCAATCTAGGGCTAATTATGTTTTTTTTTTTTTCCATTTAGAAAAATAATAACAGATTCAGGAAAAATTCTACTAGGTCTTTTTTAAATTTTTTTTTTTTTTTTTAAATTTCAGCGTATTATAGGGGTACAAATGTTTAGGTTACATATATTGCCTTTGGCCCACCGGAGTCTGTCTTACAGCTACCATGTTCCATCTTTTGCAGAGAGAGAGGTTTTTGGGGTTTCTTTTTTTTTGGAGAGAGAGTTTTGATAAGCCTGAGACAGGCAGTCCAAGCCAGGTCAGAGTGTTCTGCTATGTATTGATGATGTTTTGGATGTGAAATTATCTTAGGAAAGACTAAAAATTAGTGTTAGATCAGTCTTGGGAAAATAAATCTCCTATCTCTGATGAGCTGAAATTGTTAAATATAACCCTTGGTTTACTTACCTCAAGCAAAGCACTTATGTCTTGGGGGAATACACATAAGAAGACAACACTCCGAGACCTTACTTCATAAAGTATTTAGGTCTTAGATGGGGTTAAGCAAAATGTTTGCCTCTTGGAATTCACCGAGACCTTCAGCTTTCTGGGGCCGTCGTATATTATAACATTTAAATAAAATGGCTCAATTCCTTTTTATAAAATAACACTACCTAGCTTTCATCCACTTCCCCATTACTTTGAGGGCTTTCCCTAAAATATTTGAAGAAAATAGGAGTTTCTTGAAGTTTGCTTTTCTGCTGTCATCTCAAGAACTTATAATCGTAGCTCCTTTCCTAACTTGAAGCTTCTGTTCACTTTGTGGCTGGTCCCCACCTACAACTTTGAAACTTTGCTTCTTATCCTCTATTCCCCAAAGTACCATTAACATTAATGACTGGAATTTGATGTGAAACAGATTTCTGTTGAATACTTGGGAAAAACAGAAGATAATTCTCATACAGTCAGAAAACAATTCTATTATTGAATGCCCTCCCCCAAACCATGTTCCTGAGGATCTTGTCTAGACCAGTGTTGTTCAACAAAACTTTCTGCACTGTCCAATAAAGTGTGTGTGGCTATTGAGTACTTGAAATGTGGCTAGCACAGTGGGGAAACTAAATTTTAAATTTT
The DNA here is from genome assembly GCA_004363605.1 of Indri indri. Classification (NCBI taxonomy): domain Eukaryota; kingdom Metazoa; phylum Chordata; class Mammalia; order Primates; family Indriidae; genus Indri; species Indri indri. Next base: position 2,388 of record RJWJ010042034.1, on the reverse strand, counting down.
ATTTGATTAATTTTAATGCAAATTTAAACGGTTGCATGTGGCTAGTGGCTATCATGTTGGACCCTGCAGGTCTAGAAGCTTGAGTTCCTTTCTTTTCCCAAGGTTTTCACTCCCATTCTCCAAGCATTAGTAAATAAGTACAAAATCCCCATTACCTTATTTCACAAGAGATGTTTCATTCATTTTTTTTCCCTAAGACTTATCTGTCTAGATTATCTTGAGAGCCCAACATATACAATTTAAAGTGTCCCTTGTGGCCCATTAAGATGATTTCCTAGATCGAAGAACCGTTTATCTTGGTAAATGCTTATATTTAGAATGACTTAAGTAGTTGCAAATCATATTTTGTTTCCAAAATCAGTATTTTCTTAGGTTACATATTTCCTTCAGCAAAATATTTTGTGTACCTGGAAAGGAAGGTTGCGCATAAACTCTTTCCATAGGTAATATTCTGGAAAAGATGAAAACATATTATCTAATGTCTTATAGACACTTCTTCCTGGTTACTCAATCCTTATAACACACAGTGCTATTCCAAGCAGAGCTCTCCAAAATTAGAAGAAATCTCTTAAAACTTTCCTGTGATTTAACTGGGGAATGATTTAAGTGGGGAATTTAGCTGTCTCTCAAGCAAAAGGGAATGGGTGTGATGAGAACATGAAGTTGATTCTCTATCTTGAGGCTCCAGCCTCTAATTTGTAGCCTTGAGGGTCTGTGACCATTCCCAAGTTTTTGTCCTTTTAGAATGGTAGATTCCTGTTTCTATTAAAATAATATCACCACCCATTCCTGCTCCCCACTGTGGGATCCAGAGAATAGTGAGTTGAACCCTCTACCAACTCCACTTAAGGGTTATATTCTGCCTATGCTTGACATGATGATCCTTCTCCTAGGGATTTGCCTGTTTCTCAAACCCCTCCATAAAAGTCTACTAAGCCTATTTTCTCATGGTATCTAGAAAGCTCCATTTTTTTGGAAATTTTCCCTCCCCCATTTCCTGTCATCTCACTTGTTGCCAGACCTTTCCAGATAAGCGTTAGCTTCCACATCATTGACATTGGTTCCTTGGTGTGCTCAGTGTTTACTAAGTGTCCATTCTTATAATCCGCTAGAGGCTGGCATTTCTGTTTCATCGAGTCCTAAGTCTTGACTCTGAAAATAACCACCACCCATATTGCAGCACCTCAATGATGGCTGGTGACCACCCCAATTATTAGACAATGATTAGAATTGCTTAAACTCAGGTGATATTGGTCTATAGTCTTATGCTTTCCCTTCATTTGCTTCATATAGACACATTTTAGGTTTTCAACAGACCAGGTCAAATATATCCTGCTTATGTTTATTGGTCCCAAACTGGTAGCAGAATAGTGGTATTCATGGTCACTGGCCCACGGTTCTTTAACTGAAAGTAAAAATACCACCTGCTTCTACTCCCTGGAGTCTTGAATAACATAATTCATAAACCAGATTTTTGCTGACAACAAACTTCTACTGTCCATGGCTGAGCTGGTGTTTTCAGTACTAGCCTTGTTATACTGAAGTTTTTTCTATTGGTTTCCTGGGCCACCAATCTTTCTTCCTCCTTATCCTCATTAATTGACAGAAATACTTTATTTACTTTGAGATACTATAATATTATTAGAAATAGGTCCACTCTTTAATTTTTCCAATTAAACCCAGTTGACTCTGATTTTAACAAGTACTGTTTTATCAAATAGCTTCTCTAACTTAAATTATTGTATTTTTGCCATCAGTATCTATTGAGCACATATGATGTGATAATATAGTTTTAGATGCTGAATATATAGCAGTGAGCGGAACCCACACCAATCCCTGCTCTCATGGAGTTTACATTCTAGTTAATGAAGAAAGAAAATAAACACATAAAATATATAATATGTCAGATGGTTATAAATTCTGTAAGAAAAGTAAAGCATGAGAAGAGGAGGGGGGCGCTGGGAAGGATTGGAGGGGGTAGTTACCATTTTAAATAAGATGGGCAAGGAAGAACTCACTTGTAAGCTAACATTTAACCAGAGCCGTAAAGGAGGTGAAGGAGTGGGCCGTGTAGAAATCTGGGGAAGACTATTTCAGAAGGAGGGAAATGGCACATGCAAAGTCTTGACATGTACTGGAGAGAGCAAGATGGTCAGTGTAGCAGGAGTCGAGCTAAGAAGGAGAGCCATAGAAGCTGAAATCAGTGAGAGAGTGAAGCATGAGATTACACTGCAACTTGTAGATATACATCCTTTGATTTTTAACTCTCAGTGAGATCAGACACAATTGGTGAGTTTGGGGCAGAAGAGTGATTTATAAAAATGAAGATTGTTTTCCTTCCTTCCTTGTGATGCATGTTTCAAAACTGAACATCAGAGTTGTAGCTAC